>APFE030755321.1:28199-44900 GCA_000404065.3 Pinus taeda
TCCCAATATCATTTTTAACTTATTCTTCTTATTTTTAACTTAGCATCTTACGCAAAAATAACAAATTCTTATTAAAAAGAAATCATTTAATGCAATTTCAATTTATATATATATTATTTTATAAATATTTCTTTTATTTTTTAATACAAATATTTCTTTCCTTTTTCATTTCCAATTTACCGCTGGGTTCAAATAAAATATTCATAGGTTACAACATCACATTGTAGCACTGCGTTTTTCTCTACCTTGCTGATATCTACATGGAAATTCCAAAAGAAGACCATCAACATGATCTATGGATTTCATGATATTTGAACCCCAGATGGAGTTTGCATGGGAAGCACCTTAGAAGAGCATCAACGATTAGATGGAGGAGGGGCAAGGTCTTGGGCATGGAGATTTTGGCCATTTGTACATGGGTATGAATTTGGACTCTGGAGAGTTCTTCCTTTTTAGTAAAGATGATTTTTGTTCTGATGGGTAAACAATTTTTAGGGTTTATATGATCAACGCATAAATTTCATCTAGAGTTGAGCGTTTAATGATTATGATAATGCAGATATTGATTCCGGCCAACAATTCATCATAATACAATGGACAAGTACGCATTTTGCATGTCCTTATTGTACAAATCAATTCACTCCTCCCTAACTTTTCTAGGGTCAGAATGCATGAAATTTTATTTTTACTTTTCACCTTTTTTAGTGGTTGATTGTTTGTGTAATGGACTCTGCCATGCCCAAATTCAAAGGGCTTGAGTGATGCAAGAAATTTTTTCTAGTAGGATGCAAATACTAGACCTTCCTCAAAATTTGTTACATGAAATTAAAATTTATTGTAATCATGAACATAAAATATTTTCTGTTTCATCCTTAGATTCTGATCTCAATGCCTACAATTTTAAACCATGTTATTAATTTTAAGTAGAATAAACTTAGATCCATTAAACCTTACAACTCTCCAAATTAGGTTAATTTCAGCTAAAAAGAAGGAATCTGAATGGATTTTTCAATTTAGACTCAATCCTTACAGACAATGATTAAAAATGAAAGAACCCAAATGGTCTTATAAGTTTTACCCACCCATCAATTTCCAAGACCTTTGCTATTATTCTGAACCTAAATAGAGAGAGTAGATGAAGAACATGAGCCTGGATAAGATGGACCCTGACTTGCTTGATACTTTTCAACAGCTGGGCATGCCCTTGACTAGAAGAAGAGATTGACCAACGTTGTTGTAGATGTTGTTTTTGACAGTCTTTTCATTGCTACCATGCATAGGTAAACTCTATAGGTAGTTGAGGTTATCTTTTGTTCGTTATAAGAGGTAATTTGGGAGTATCTTGATCTAGTTAGGAGGAAGCTTGGCAAGGTTGTTCCTCCTATTGAAAACTATTATGCTGCATTGTAATTGTTTTTAGTGATAGATCCTTCTATTAAATCCCCAAGCACACTCTATCACCCATGGAAATATCCTCTTATTTCAGGATGAATGAGATGGAGACCAGGCCGTTTGAGAGGACTCTTATTGCTTTAGATGAGAGGAGTTATGTGAGGTGAGAGGAGTTTTATGACATATATTGAAGGATGCATTGCACCATTTTATGACACCAATCATCTCCATGCCACAGTAGTGGATCTCTATTGCACAAAGGGAGCAACGATAAAGTATTCCACTATAAAGAATTGGTATGTCGGGGATGAGGAATGCAAACACGGGATTTATAATTTTATTACGAAAAGAGGTTTGTGCAATGGAGACAAATCAAGGATTTCATGGACTTGAGTAGAGACTGGTTCGAAAATCACCTAGAAATACTCAAGCAATGTTTTGAAAGGTGATGATGCAATTGGAGAGTTCTATTATGTTTCCTTGAAAAATAACTATCAATGGGGGGGATAAATATTATCCATATAGGGAAGAATTGCAGGAGTAGGATTGTTTCTAAAATTATATCTAAAGGAAAGTCAAGGAACTACTATAGATGATTAGTGTAGGTGCAACCAAATTCTCATAATGTAAGGAATTTTTCACACTATGATTTGATGCTCATCGGTGACTAGGAAATTGCAAATACTTATTGTTACATTCAGGTAGAATTTGAGTTGCATTCTAAAGTCTCTAAGTTCATTTATTGATAGTCCTTCTTATGTCCTTGTTTCTATTAATTTCATTGTGGTAGGATTGGAATGGGTTAAAATATCAAGCATATCATTGAGTAAAATAGACACCCACATGTCACTACATGTCATTTTGCATACTCTATGTTTTTAATATAATTAAAAGTGAGAAATGTGATGTGTGCACAACTAAAAATCCTAGCAGGCATGATGAATCCAGTCTTAGCATGGAAATCGAAACCAAGAATCATAAAATATCAATAAATTTGTGACACAGAGTAAAAAACATAATAAAAGATTCTATGCCAACATTGTCTATTTAGTGCAAGATACTACTAATATGCCATAATTTTCAGAGATGGTGGATGTCATGAAGATTCCCTCAAGAAAAGTTACTGACTTAAAGATAGGATGGTTAGTGCAATTATTTACTTTAATAGGCTAAATTTAGTTAATTAAAACAAGTTTGAAAATCACTAGAAACACCACCCCCACATCATTTTATTTCCAGTTGTACAAGATAATATTGAATAAAATTATGAGCACTTCCATTTAAATTTACCATACATACAATAAAAAACAAGGTTGATGCTTTTAAGAGCTATATCCATCATTAAATATAATATATGACAAGGATGGCTTATAATTTTAAAGGCTATATCCATCACCAACTATAAGATAAGAGTTAATGAGATGAGAAAAAAATGGTCTTGATATAACATGTAAACACCATATTACTTATAACTCATGCATATTGTATCTTATTGTGCAATTGTTAATTGTATAACTTCAATCTGGGTAATTTTTTACATTTAAATTGTCAAATATGTAGAAGTTACATTACACTAGCTTAAATCCACACACAAATAAAATATCAAAAATATTGCAAGGGACTGAATAAGCATTTTCACACTGGTTAAAAATTTCCCCTTGGTTGGTGAAGAACCAATTCAATGTTATTTTTGATGGAGCATTAAGTTATTAAGCAAAGACAAAAAATGTTAGTCTCTTAAATGAAAAGCATATTTAGAATGTTATATAGAAGTTACATTTCATGTAGCTATATCTACCCTAACGTAACTATAATATTCCAACTCCATTTTTTTATATAGAAGTTACATTTCATGTAGCTATAGAAGTTACATTTATGTTTTTTAGATAGAAGTTACATTTTACATAGCTATATCTACCTTGACATAACTATAATATTCCAACTCCATTTTTTTTTTCAAACTTTTCAATATTTTAAAGATTTGTCTATTTTAGTGTGATTATGTAATTAAATAGTTGATATTTTTAAAGGCATCTCCTAATTGCAACATTTTGAATTCTTAAATGGGATCTTGGGTAGGTTTTTGGTACTACCATGTATCATGTTTTAAGTAGATGGTGTTTTATAATTCACCCAAGAGACTTTAGGAGCAACCTTGAATTGCATACTTGCTTCCATTATACATCTAATATTTGCAACCTTTTCCACGTGAAGAACCCAATAGCCCATGTTGAACATGCAGCAAGTACCCCAAAAATTACGGAATATTAGTTATTCTATTTCCAGAGGGGGATAGATCCAGAGAAGGCAATGACAACTATCATAAATGGCTTTTGTCAGGTTGTATTTAATGAAATCCCACTAGAATTTGCTACTAAAGTAAATCAATTGATGAATTTGAAGCTTGAAGGTAGTGTTGAATAGGTGTTGCAAGGTATCTCTATAACACTATCTATCTACATGATTCTAATTCCATGAGATGGTGTCTCAATAACACTATTGTCTAGTGATGGGTGCTAGATGTAGATAGTTCTCTCATGTCCTACAGGTAAATCATATCATTATATTTCTATGAAATCTCGGAATGTGCTCAAAGTTTGTCTTAGATAAAAAAATATGTTTGTACTCTTGAATCTATCTATGTTGTAATAAGATCAAGAATAAAGTTTTCATTGAAAATAATTGGGATCTACCATGTAAGTTTACTTTAGTACATGTAAGTTTACTTTACTACATGAAATTCTTGATTTGTTAGATCCAAACTAGTTAGGGTTGGATTTATTTTTGTTGTAATGAGATTAAGAATAAAGTTGTCATTTTAATCACTGAAATCTACCACGTAAGATTTATTCACTACATGAAATTGTTTATTTTTTAGAGCCCAACTTATTAGGATTATGAAGAGTCCTCTTTCATGACAATATTTATGAATGCTCTTTTCTTGCTCAAAGAATTACATATTATAGAGAGGTGGAAAATAAGTGAGATGCATTTGAATGGTTTATGTTTTAAAATGTGTGGAGGGAGTATAAAATCATTTTCAATTGTGTTAAAATATTTTGGAGCACTCACTAAAGTGCTTCATTTTCCTCCTAGTTAATTCCATTTCTACTATCCCAATGCTTCTAGAATTCCTTATCCAAAGTGATCCCTTAACTATCTTGGAGGGAAATTGATTACTTGATTGGAACCCATGTATTAGAATTTATTAGGAGCAATGGATGAGAAAGCTTCATATTCTTCAATATATTCTGCGAGTTAAAAGCATATTGAATGATTACCTTTTTGTTTAATTGATACGACAATCACTTGAGCATTTGTTAGGATTTTGAGACCTTTTTAATGAATTTTGTTTTGAAATTTATGTTCTCAATGAAATAAATTAGAGAAAATTTGAAAATGATGCAATGAAAGGATTTTCTATTTTAGTGCCTAAGAATGCCTTGCTAATGTGAAGGGCTTGGTATTTTCTTGACTCAAGATTAATGGCATTTGACTTCCTAGCATTTCTTTTAATTTCATTTTTGTTGTGTTTATATTGATATCCTTGAAGTTGGTGATCTAATATAATAGGAAGTATTAACTGCTAAGCACTCTCAAAGGTGATATTGGTGGATGACTAAATTTAAATGTACCTAATTGACACTTTAGTATTACATGATCATGCAAAGAAATTATTAATCAATATTAAAGGGAAGATGATTAACATGCAATGTTTCTCGGCTTGTCATATAATTACTGAGTTTTGGCCCCCAATAATATATTTGAGGCCACTTTTTGGTTGTTACTTATGGAGCTTCCCTTTGGTTCAGAAAAACATCGAGGATAAATGTCCATTGCATTGGCATTGGACATAATCAAAGAGGAATTCACCAAAAGCAGCAGAGGATATGGGAGAAATTGGTATAATGAGCAAATAACCACTAGAGAAACACTGAGGCACCATAATTTCTTGTGTATTTAGATTCACTCAAAATTAACTAGTCACAAAAAGTACTTCTTCCTTTTTTTCCCGAATATTTTGATGTATATAGAAATACTAAAAATGTAATTTTAGACTAATTATTCAAACTAATAATTATCTGATATCCATAATTTATAATTAAATAGTATAATATGATTAAAATTATAGGACACTACTATAGGGTCTGACTATGAGGGGCATTGTGACAATATATGTACACTTCTCATTGTATTAGACAATCATCTTTCAGAGTGTGATATCGATCCAAAGAAATGTACTCCAAAAGGCCATTTTGGGATCAAATTTTTTTCTTTCAGTGGACAAGTTGTGATATATTTTCTTAGGCCTTATTGTCCTTCTTCCCTAAGGTTTTGACACTACTCATGGCTAGCACCTTCATTCAACCAAGTGAGGTACTCATCTTGGAAAGTTGAATAATTTTGTCTCCACAATCCAATATGATGTTGGATCAATCTCATGATCCTAAAAATATAGGTTATAATAGCGAGGAAATTTTACTGTGGGCAAAAGAATATCCAAATTTAAGGAACATGTCTCTTTCAGAACAAGCAATAAGGATATTTTTTACACTGATCTTTTTTTTTTTTCCATTTGTTTTCACAAGTTATCTATTGCCTAATATTTTTAACATGTAACTTATTTGGTATAATTGTGCCTAAGGTTTTGTTGAAGGTTGAATACTAAGTTCCTAAGGTGTTATTTTCTATGATGACATTTTATTTTCTTTGTTTATACATGTTATCTAGTCGTATAGTGGCCACTATCGAATGTTGAGGTATATGTTATATAAATCTTTTATAGTCTACTTTATTTTATATTCAAGTATTCATCGCCTTCCAGGTCTTATACTGTGCATTGTATCTTCTTTCATTTTCAGGAGAGGAACTCAATATTGATGGTAAGAAGCCACAATTGAAGAAAGAGGATAACAATAACAATGGAGGGACAAATGAAAAATGAGAGAGAGAAGAGCATCTATCTAGTGATACCCTTAGAGCCAATATCTTGTATAAGACACACTCATAAAGACTGATGGTCAAGTCTTCAGAGTTGGTGAATTCACTTGCAATGCTTTGGCAACAAAGTGATAATGTTTTGAAATGATAAAACAATATTTCATGTGTAAATTGTAGTCCAACTGATATTAAGTTGGAAACTCATATTGTAATACTTGATATTTTATATAATAAAACTTATATGGTGAAATTACTTTTATTTTCACTTGATATTATTTTATTCTTGTAATTAACATATGTAACTTTGCATTATCATATTAGATAAACATGCACATTGTATGGCATTTTTTTAAAATTAGTCACAAAATCATACTAATTAATTTATGTTGATTAATAATGAACACATAAAATCAATCTAAAACCACTAAATTAGTAGTTTATATTAATTAATGATGAACAAAAATAAAATGAATATATGACTGAATTAGCCATTTTTTTTTTTCCAAAGGAAAAAAACGAAACTTTTTATTAAAAGTATAAAAAGTTTACATTGCAAATGCCGTGGCATCACTACTCATAACTGAGCTCTGTCTAAACTGAGAAAAATAAATTTCTGCTTTAATATCTGAGTGCAATTCCTTTCTGGAACTGTCACAAATCCTGGAAACGCAGATTGGTGGCTTTTATCAGTCATTCCTTACCGGAACCTATCACAATTTCTGTTTAAACGTGTTGTTTGGTGACTTATATCAGACAAAAAGACACAGCTGAAAATCGATTTCTGTTCTAGATGAAACACCAAAACAGAAATCGGGTCTCCTCTTGATTGAGGAAGAACAGAATATAGCTGAACATCAGAAGGCCACTTTATTATAGCTGTTGTTTTGTGCAGTTTGAGCTTTTGAGCTGAGGAAAAACAACCTGTAGCTGATAATAGTTTTAACAGATCCATTTTATGTGATACACAGAAAAACGTGATAGCAGCAAAAAGACAAGGAAACCTTGCCAGAGATCAAGTCGGATGATAATATGGAGGCTGATCTGATCTGCTGATTTGGCCTTTGTCTTCTTCTTCTATTTGCCAACTGCCCAGAACCTGTTGAAGACCGTCTTTTGATAGCTTGTCTGCCAACTCATTTCTTTCCCTGTAAATATGACTTATGGAAAAACTGTTAAATCTTGATTTCAGTCTTTGAACCTCTCCCAGAATTTGAATTAATAATTGATTGTTGCATGCACGCTGGCCAGTTACCCATCTGATCACAATTTGAGAATCCCCAAAAATTTGAATAGAGAGGGTGTGCCTTTGAATGAGCCAGCATAATAGGTGTTTGAGAGCAAGTAATTCGGCAAAATTGTTTGAGCCCGATCCTAAACCCACAGAAGCTTTTAAGGAGTGGGAGAGAGATTCATGGATGACAATTCCAGCTCCTGCTTTGTTGTTTTGGGAGGCACCATCAAAAAAAGCCCAAGGGGTTCCTTCTACAATCTGAGGATCAGGGACAATTCGATGGGAGATGGAGACCTTTGGTTCTGGAATACTGGCGAATATGGCAGCTCCCTGTGCTGCAGTGATTTCTACCGGAGTCTCTTTATCCTGAAAGATACTTTTGTTCCTAGCAATCCAGATCCCCCAGCTAATGATGAGCGGGAGGTTTCTAAGGTTCCCATCCGGATGCTCATTCCACCACTTCTGCCAGACTTCTGGGATATTGTCCCCTTCCCAAACAAACTGTTTGTTCAGAATTTTCCTAAACTCGCCCCATATCTTTTGAGCCTCCGGGCATTTTAAGAAGAGGTGGTTTATAGATTCTTCGTCTGCTTTACACAAGGTGCATCGCCCCGGCCCGATCACGAATCTGGATTGGAGGATGTCCCATGTTGGGAGTTTTCTCCTTAGCAGACACCAGAAAAGAATTTTAGATTTAGGAGGACACTTTAGTTTCCAGAGCAGTTTTGACCACCATTCTGTTTCTCCCCATCCCTTTCTTGACATAAGGAAAGAGTATCCATGTTTGGGGACATATGATCTGGATTCTGCATGCGCCCAAATTAACTCATCTTGCCTATCGGACAATCTTACATTGGTTCTGATTAGTTCTTGGGTAAAAATATGCCAATCATTCCACCACCTCTGATCCAAATCCAGCTCTTCTCCATTCATCCATGCTTGCCCCCAGATGGATGAGTGGCCAATCTTCTCCACTTGGCTGAGGAAGCGAAGGCCTTTCCTATCCAAATGCTGGATCAATTCAGGGGGGAGGGCAAAAGCCTCATTGCAGCCCACCCAAGGATCCTTTCCAATCTTTACCTTTTCACCGTTCCCAATCTTCCATGCTAGACCTTGCTCTATCACCTTAAAAGATTCAAGAGTGGCTTTCCAGATAGCAGAAGCATGCTTTTGAGGCTTGATTAGGTTTCTGATCCAGTGTTCCAAAGGAAGAGGGTCAATGTATTTCCTTTTCACTGTTCTTGTCCATAGATTTTCCATCTTTATGAGGCGCCAACCTAATTTGGCAGCTAAAGAAAGTCTGAAATCTGGTAGATTTTTGATTCCCCAGCCACCCCATTCCTTTGGTCTCGCCACTTTCTCCCATGCAACCCAAGGGAGAACCGTAGAATCCTTGTTCCCAGTCCATAGGAATCTGCTGCAAATTCTCCTTATTTTCTCCAGAATTCCTTTTGGTACCCAGGTTAGCACTACCCAGTATACTGGAATGGCAAGAAGCACAGATTTGAGAAGGGTTAAGCGCCCTGCTCTGGAAAGCCATTTGAAGCTCCAGTGGCTGATTCTAGCTTCAATCTTGGCAATTAACTAAGACCAATCCTCCTTCCTGTAATCATTTGGCTTCAGCCAGAAACCCAGATACTTGAAGGGCGAGTCCATGCTGCACATTTCATAAGGAAAATATGTACTGAACTGATCCCTGTCATTTCTATTTAGGCCCTCTTCTATGATTTGAGATTTCCTAGGATTGATCTGCATTCCTGTTGCTTTTAGGAACAGCTCAAAAATCATTTTTAACTCCTTGAGTTCATTAAGAGAGCCATTAGTAAAAATCAGAATATCATCTACAAAAAGTAAATGAGTAATGCACAGGTTTACAGCTGCCTCAATTCCATTCACCTTACCTTCCCTTTTGCTTTTATGAATCAGCTGACTGAGCCCTTCAGCCACTAGGAGAAAAAGCAAGGGTGACAGAGGGCATCCTTGCCTCAGCCCTCTCTGTCCTTTGAAGAAAGGGGAGGCAGCTCCATTGATGAGGATAGCATAGCTGACATTTGTAATACACCCCATGATCCATCTGATGAAGTCCACTTTGAAACCAAGATGAGTTAAGAGCAAGCGAATGTAAGACCAGCTTATCCTATCATATGCTTTCGAGAGGTCAATTTTGATTACCCCTCCCTTCTTATTCTTCAGCTTTACACTGTGAAGGACCTCCTGAGCCACACCTATAGCCTCATGGATTTGTCTTCCGTTCAAAAACCCAAATTGCTCAGGAGAAATGTGCCTTGATAAAATTGGTTTGATCCTGAGAGCAATCACTTTTGCAATGATCTTGTAGATACTATTGCACAAAGAGATAGGTCTGAAATCCTCGAAAGAGTCAGGGGCTTCCTTTTTTGGGATGAGTGCGATGAAGGTTGCATTGAGAGAGCTGTAGACTTCCCCCTTTAATCTCGACTCCTCCACCACATCTGTGATTTCTGCTCCAATCTGCTCAAAAAAGTGAGAGAATAGCTCTATTGACCAGCCATCCGGTCCGGGACTTTTCTCTTTTGCCATAGAGTTTATTACACTTTCCACTTCCTCCTTGGAAACTGGCTCCATTAATTGGTCCGCTTCTTCCTCCTCCACATAGCTAGGAAAACATTGAGCTGTTTGGATGATTTCTGCTATGGTAATCTCACCAGGATCTTTGAAGAGAGATTGGAAATGGTTTACCCCCAGGGATGAGAGGGCCTCGAAAGTCTTAGCTTCCCTTCCATCTTCAGATTTAAGACTCCATATGGTATTGGCACTCTTCCTACCTTTGGCATAATTCTGGAAGAACCTGGTGTTTTCGTCCCCTGCTTTGAGCCAGGTAGCCCTGCTCTTGAGCCTCCATTCTTCCTCCTTAGCCATCAGGATTTGGTTCTTAAGCTTCTCCAGTCCAACAATTTTCTCCTTTGATTCTTGGGAAAAGTAGCTGTCTGCCTCTATACTTTCAAGCCTCTGGAGTTCCTCATTTATCCTGGTTAGATCCTCGTTCTGTTTCTTATGCCGCTCCTTTGCCCAGGATATTGTTGCCTTTTTCAGTCTTTTGAGGTTTTCCATGAAAAAGAAACCTTTATTTTCCTGGGCATCTCTAACAGGGTGAACCCAGGTTTCGTTAAACAGCTTAATGTAAGATTCCTCTTGGAGCCAGGAGGCATTGAATTTGAAGGGAGAGGGGGGTTTCGATGGACCCTTAGAGAGCTCCATATAGATCGGGAAGTGATCCGAAGACCCCCTTTCTTCTGTCCATTGCCTGAGTAAAGGGATATCAGCGGCCAACTCCTCATTTATTAAGAAGCGGTCTAAGCGTTTTGCCACCCTAGCTTCTCCAATTCTTTTATTTCTCCAGGTAGGCTTCAGCTTGATGAAGTTTGCTTCTATAAGATTGTTGGAGGCTAGAAGGTTCCTAAAGAAATCAGATTGTAGATCTTCTCTAGCATTAGGACCCCAGGACTCCGCTCTGCCTATAGAAAAGTTCAGATCGCCACCCATCACCACAGGGTTATTCTTAACAAGGGAGCTCTCCATCAGATCATTCCAGAAGGGGATCCTTCCTTGACAAGGCCCATAAATGTTGATTATAGAAAAGGGGAATTCAAACTCTAAAGATTGGCACTCAATCCCCATTGCCTGTTTCCTTCCCCATTGATTCAGGATTTTTACTCGACCTTCCCTATATCCCAAGGCCATACCACCAGAGTGACCGTCGGCATCCAGAGCTGAGAAAACCCAACCTGGGAGAAGGCCTTTGAGCATAGAAACCACCTCTTCTCCTTTCCCCAGGGTCTCCTGAAGGAGAATTACGTCCGCCTTTGATTCCAGAACTAACTCCCTCAAAGCCAATTTTTTGGGTTTATTGGCTAAACCCCTGCAATTCCAAGAGAGAAGGATCATTTTGGAACAGTGCCGGGGGCTTGCACTGCTCTAAGTGCCCCTGTGATGGAGAGCTGCTTCCCATCTGCCACATCATAGATAGCCTGTACTTTGGCAGCTGAGATTTTTGACTTCCTACCCCTCTTTTTGCCTAGCTGTGACTGCGGAGGGTGAGGGTCAATGCCCCCAACAGCAGGGAAGGAAACAGGTTTGGAAGCAAGAGAGCGAAGGTTGTAAGAACAAGAGGGTGGCTGATCCAAGTGGGAAGGATCTCGGCAACACCCCTCACTATTCAGATCCAGAGAAGGAATGGCATCCGAGAGGTTTTCAAAGCAAGATCCAATGCAGTTTCCCAACATTCCATCAACCAAAATTTTATTATTAACAGAGCTTTCGGGAAAATTTTTGGGCAGGTCCTCTTCCATATGTTTATCCAAAAATTCACCTTTTTTTTCAATAATAGAAGAGGTAGATGGATTTAAAGGCATGCCCTTATGGTCCTCGACATCGCTTGGAGATATGCCTGGGTTTTCCTCAGCCTCGGCCTTTTGATCATCCTCATGAATCGTTCCTTCTTTTGGCAGATCCGTTGTTTGTTCCTGAAAATGAACATCCTGCACATGGATCCCCTGGTGCATTTCCGAATCCCTTGGTTCCTTCTCCGGATTTGCAACGACTTCATTGTTTAAATACTGAGACCATGTAAGCGATGAATCCAGCCTTCCCCTCGTTCGCTGAAACCTTTGACGTCTTCTTCCCAGTGGACAGTCCTTTGCCAAATGCCCATATACATGGCATCGATGGCATCGGAACGGCAAGAACTCATAGTCTAGGATTTGTTCAAAGGTGAATTCCTTATACTGAAGAATGATTTTTTCTGGCAGTCCTCCACTAGGCTTTAAATTTACCAGAATCCGGGCCATAGATCTGTTATTTGTCTCCAGGAAAGACCTGTCCATCTCTAGATAAGTCCCCAATCTGTTCCCAATCGCCATGAACACTGATTCCTTCCATAGGAAAAAAGGAAGGCCTGGTGCCCTAACCCAAACCGGAAAGACATCCATTTTTTCGTGCATTGGATCGAACATAGGGCTCCAATTTTTGAGGAGTACTGGAAAGTGCCCAAGAGACCAATTTTTCTGCAAAACCCAATCGGCCGCTTCTTTGGATTCAAACCGGACCGAAAACCAGCCTTTCGGGAGAGACAAGACCAGAAAGTCTCTGATAAGGTCCGAATTCCAGATCCGCTTCCCCCAAGATTTGATGAACTCAGAGGAGAAGGACTTCCCTCTAACTCTACCAACAAGAGTGCGTTCAGCTACCGCCAGAGCTTCTTCTATTTTTACATCCATCCCGAGGACAAGATTTCCTTCAACACCTTGGGATTTGACTAATCTCTGTTTCTTCTGTTGCCCCTCGGGGATTTTTGAAACCCTGGGAGTGTCCCCTAGCCCTTCAGATTCCTGTCTCTCATGACTCGCACTTGGGCCAGAGGATTGAGGGGGGACAACTTCCTCCGAACGATAGTCCTTTGACGAATTTTGAAGAAATTTTTGAGATTCAATATGGGACTGAAGTGTTTCCTGAGGCCCTTTGACGGACCGCCTATCTTCCCCTTTCGATTCTTGTGTGGCTTTTGTAGACTGTTCCGACCCTCCTCTCTCTTTCGCATTATGTCTGCCTGCCGCGATTGAAACTCTTGTGACGGGAGCCGTAACTCTTGCATTGCCACCCAGACTGTGCCCTAACTTCGAACCGAGTATGACAATGTCTTCCAGCCCGCCTGAGAGTACTGGATCATCAAGCCCAAGGACCCCTTTTCTGTCGCCGGAAAGCAGGATCTGGTTCTGAGTAGTCTCCTGGATTATGGGAGCATTCGAAAGATCGCCCTTAGCTTCTTGGCGAGCCTTTCCGGAAATGCCTAGACTCTTCGGCAAAGAGAAAGGTGAAACCGCCTGTTTCTCAAACTTCGAACTGACCGGACTAAAGTCTAGAGTTTCCACCAGCCCGAAATAGTGTTCAATATTCTGGGGAGTTGGGTCTTTACCCCAAACAGAAAGTATGTCTTCCATCGACGGGTTTAGGTCGATTCCTTCCTCCGCATTAACCATGGTTACGTGCTGGGGGCGCCGTCGCTGTTGGAAGGTCTGGCAATGTAAAAGCTGGATCGAAGAAACCCGTTCTGTTGAGGTAAAAACTTCCGAATCGGATCCTCCAGGTGTCTGTTTATGTAGGGGGATGCTAACGCCTGCCGATCGCCCGCGTCTGCTACCTGGACGAGGTCTTCAGGCGGAAGACTATTATCCAGCTCTCGAGAACGGGCCCTAGCCGCAGCCCTACGGCCTAGATCTGGCCCTGCGCCGGCTACCAAGATCTCCCCGTTACCTCGCTCCATGCTCCAAGCTCCCTGTCGCCGCGCTCCATCGCTCCCCGAAAAACTCCCGCCCCGACTGAATTAGCCATCTATAATGATTATGAATGAAATTAAATGAAATGAATAGAAAGTACTAAAGCAGTCTTTTATATAATGAATATGAAAGCACCTCAAAATGATAAACGACTACTGCAAATGATAGTTTTTTTATTAAAATGATGACTAAAATTTTCATATATATGACTTTTAGTAGCTAATTTACAATATCTTATAACACGACTAAAATTTAGTCATGTTTATTTGGTCATTAATTGGTTTCAAATGATGACTAAAATTTGCATATATATGACTATTAGTAGCTAATTTACAGTGTATTATAATACGACCAAAATTTTGGTCATATTTCTTTGGTCATTAATTGCAACAATTAATGAGTAAAACAACGAAAAATTAATGGCCAAATTTATGATTAAATATACTACTAGATGGTAAAATTGAGAAAACCAAATGACTAAGCTAAAAATGACTAAAAGTTAGTCGCGTTATAAGATATTGTAAATTAGCTACTATTGGTCACTAACTGAAAAATGGTCCTTTATATGCAAATTTTAGTTTTTTTTTTTCAGTAACTAATTAGTCATTTTGTACTAGTGAAGTAAGAAGCATCATAAGTCAAGAAATGATTATCTTCAATGAGAGGTGATCCTCTCCCTCTTGAACCAATCTTCAAGATCCATCAATGTCCATGGTCCATATACCAATGTTTCCTTCAAGTATCCAACCAGATCTATTAGGGATTATCCCATCTAGGGCTTCATCAAATCTCCCACAATTTCTTGAGCATATTCTCATTGACCATACTAGGTTCCATATCTCATATAGTTTCCATAAACCAAGGTTTCCTCTTCAACCATAACCTCATAAATTCCATCAAAACCTAATAGTCAAGCTACCTAGGGTTTTATTCAAACCCTATAATTATTTTAGTTCTCCACCATCCTCTTCATGCTTCCATAAAAGGTGTCATCATTGGGGTGATATCCATGACTTTTCTTCAGCCCAGCTCTGATCCCATGTTAATTTTTCATAGGACGACATTGTTCTTTTCTTTGATAATTACATTTCATCATTAATACATTAAGTTCACCCCATATCATCATTAAATTATTCAGATCTAAACCATTATACATCAGTATACACAATTATACAAAAATAAACAACATCATAATCATTATCATACGCGCAGCAGAACATAAAAGGAATAATAGAAGAAAGCATCCATGCATATAGAGACCAGGATTGCTTCGAGACTAGGGAAAAACCCATTATGGGGAAAACCCTTGCAAATATTCTTCTTCTTAGATCATCATCAAATGATGCAACAAAAGAGAGTACAATGATCCATAAATTTATCTATGCAACAAAACAATAATGATAGCTATGAAACATATCTAATCATGCTAGGAATCAAAACCCTCATACTAATGGTTGTAATGTGCTGTCACAAACTGATGTCAATTGTTGTATACTATTGTCACTATGTTTAACACTACTGAACACTACTGTCACTGAGAATAAACTTTGGAATACAAAAATCTCATCTCTAAGTTTGGGACGCAGGGAGGAGGAATTGTGTGAGCGACTATAGAAGCCCTGGATGCTCTCTTGGAACTGTGTGCTAGTGACTGTGGCTATCTAGACGCTCCCATACCAATATGTGAATGTGTCCAGGGATCAAATTATTATATCTAATAAAAAACCCTCAATCGCTTCCATGAAGTTACTGTGTGTGCGTCTAGGACAACCTGGTTGCTCTTAGGACCACTCTGTGTGAGCGACTGGGGACCGATACCTCTAGATCCACCTTTGAAGCCCTAGTCACTCCCATAAGTCTATGTGCTAGCATCTAAGGTCTTTGGTTGCTCTCATAGGCTTGTGCTCCCGTGTCTAGGGACTAAAATGCCTAGTTCCATGCCAGCATCCAGGGCTAGAAAGCCTTAGATCAATATGAGATTTGACCCTGAGATTGCAGACCCTTGTGTGAACTTTCTCCGACAGAACTGTGCGGACCAAGACAAAAGAGAAGAGAAGATCTGTCCAAATGATCTTGAGGTATCTTATATTTATAGGATTTCCTGAGGGTTCACTTGGGGTTAAGGTTGACCCAAGCAATTACTCATGTGGTTAGGGCCGAGCCATTCCATAATACATGTATGAATGAAATAATTCATAGCTCAATTTCTGCTTAACCAAATTGGGTGATATTTAGGTCAATTTTGGTCCTCTCGAAAAGAGGAATCTAATGGAATCATTATATCGATCATTTGAGATGCACAAGCTGGAATTTGATAGCAGTTGAAAAAATTTAACACCACATTGTCTCCGTCTTCATGTAATTCTTAGTACAATATACTCATTTCTATTTCTTCTTTCCAAGATTCGACCCATGGATTTACCTCATGGGGGTCCAAAGGAACAATAATTTTATTATTTTTACCTTTCATATTAATTCTTTATTTCTCTAATGATATAGTTGCTTTCATCCTCTGTCCCCATGGTCTACTGACTAGTGCAGGATATGCAAGAATTCCATCAACCAAGTCAATGACTTTGAAATCAATTGTTGTCAAGAAATCCATAATTGAAGTTTTCACTTGCCTTAGTGTCCCGATAGGTTCAATGAATATTTGATCAACAAGATTAAGATAATTAGTCATCCTATGTATATTTTGTCTTCCCCTATTGATCGATGTTTCTGGAGGAAGTATAGTTACTTGTGACCCAAAGTCAAAAACACTTGTCTTACCATGTAACCATTTATTTCGAAATCAACTTGTGGGTCGTGATATTCTATTTTTTT
>APFE030755331.1:0-11534 GCA_000404065.3 Pinus taeda
AATAAACTTAGGATATCATTAAAGTTTCCATTTAAAACTAATACTTAAGGTATATCTTGTAAGATAAAGTGCCTATCATAATTACATATCGGCATTTACCAAAAGCACAACTAACAAAGCCTTTTGGAATATGTGCATTGCAATATTGCATCATAGTAAGCCAACACTAATCACATCACGACGCTTTTCTAAAAGGCCAATATTGTGAACTATGAAAATTTTGCGGAACGCAGAATGACGCAGACCTGATGAAAGTATGTGATAAATGCTATAAACTGTTGTTAAGTCTGGTTCTTAGTAAAAGGTCAATTTATGCAATAAATATTCATTTAAGCAAAATGTGTTGTAAACAATAAAAGTTATGCCACTCACCTAGCATCCCACAAAAGTTTAAACAACTTCGAAATAATGCATGATAAAAAATGTGATATTGTGATTTATGATATTGCGATAATATTTATTGCAATCACATAACTGGAATTTTTCACTTCAAACTTGTCACCTTAAAGTTTTTGCTTTCACGTTTGTGATGCAATGACTTAAATGAGTAATAGAGGCCATGATAAAAGATCTTAGTGCATATTTAATAAGTTTTAATGGAATTTATGTTTTAAATGACTTGACGAGATTTGATATATTTAATCTACATTTTGGAATAAAATATCCTTTCTTGTCACCTTTCGAAGTTAATTTTATCATTGAATTTTCACTGTCATTTTCGCTTTGTGTTTATTTGATAATTTCCATTGCTCCATTTCAGGGAACCTCCGAAGAAAACAATGTTGGAAAAGATGGTGAAGAAGGGAAAAAACTATTGCATCTAAGAAATCAAACCTGATACCACTATTCTCTGATACCAATTGCAGGGAAGATGGAGGAACCACATCATAAGAAGCCATGTATAACCTGCTCAAAGAAGAGAAACCCAGGCTACTGGTAACAAAGGCAAAAATTGATGTCCAAGAATCATCTGATGCCTCCTATTCTGAAGAAGCATGGTAATTTTTACACAGTATAGATGAGAGACCTAAGATATTACCATATAAAGATATGGTAAAATGGGTGATCGATGATGTATATGTCTCAGAAAGAAATTTTAGGAATAAATGACATGGCGTCATGGGGTCTTTCACACCAGACAATCTTCGTTAGATGTACCATCTACGAGAGCCTTAAGAGCTTTATAACAAAGGTTTCCTTCATCATTTCACCAAAGAGAACAATGGGCTATAAATACTCAAGATATTGAGGTTATTCTTGTTATTCCTACTTCCAAAATTGTCTTGAGAATTGTAGAGATACCTCCATTACATATATTCTATAGTCCCACTCATAAGGCTGTAGTTAAAAGACAAAGAGAGAAGAGGAAATTAGACACCACAACTATTGCAACTATAGAGAATGAACCAATGGATGTTGTGTGGAAGGACACTCCCGTTGACCCATTAGAGAATCTTACGAAGTTGTTGTAGTTCGTAGGAACCTATGCCACAACAACCATCGATAAAGAAATGAATGTCTGAATGTTGCTAGAATAAAAAGAACAAAAAATTATGATGCTTGAACAACAATTAGAACAAGAGGAAACTAATCAGAAAGTAGAACAACAGGTAGCTCAGCTTCAGAAAGAATTCAAGAAAATGAGGTTACAGCACCAGGCCAACTTATGGGAAAAGGATTCGCAAATTCATCAAATGCAAGCCATTGTGGATAAATTTAAAGATAACTTTCAAACTGACAAATTCATCAAAGAAGAAATCAAGCTCAATTCCCTATTAATACAGCAGGAAGAAATATTAAACTAGAAAATCTCGCAGATTAATCCTTACTGTGGGACAAGTGGTAGATTGACAAACCAAGTAATTGATATGAGGTTTGAATATGAAGTCATCCATAAAAATATTTCTGAATTTATCACCTCATAGGAGTTCGAGGAGGGAAGAAAAGCTGACCTACCAAAAATAAAGGAATCCCAAAAAGATATTCTATTTACAGATTGGGATTCATGGTTAAAATAGGCAGAAAGGGAGATAGTGATAGTAGAAGGAGCAGTAAGAAGTATAATAAAAGTTGTTAATGAAAACCTCCATAGTTCAAACCTTGTCAAAGAGTTCATACCAGGGTTTCTACCAAATGTCAAACAATTCAAGCAACAATGGAAACAGACAGTGCATACCAAGGAAGAAGCATCTAAAGAACTAACCATATTGGATTGGGAGACATACTGGCACTTTCTCATAAAACCACATAGCCAATGGATGGTTCTGCGATGTTTAACAACCTTTGTGCAAAATATGGTGCCAGCTTTCTCGGATGCCATATTTACTAGACAGTGAAAATCCATAATCAGTCAACTGCCTCAGCTCAAACCAATGATTGACATTTGCAATCCCAAATATCAAGTTAGCTGACTAAGTCAGTTCAAGTTGAAAGGAGCTAGTCATTAGTTTAATTCTATTTTTTCCCACTGTGAGGAAGGTTGTTCGAAACCTCCTTAGTTATTTTTGTAATAATATATTTTTGAGGCATTTTAGTATTTAAACACCTCTCATGCATTTAAAGAGGGGTCCAAAATTTTATCAAAAACACTTTTCAATACAATACACTTTGTATTTTTGGGAAGTTTTTAATGAAATTAATGGAACAAGATCTATTTTTCTTTGAATATCTAGCATGCTCTACTGAAATTACACTTCTATATTGTTAGAATGTATTAGATTGGATGGACTTGGATCAATATTGCTAAGCCCATGAGCACAACCTTTCATATATGGTACTTTTATCGTATGATTTTGTTTTATTTATGCATTAGCAATACTCTTTCTCTTGATTATATTATGTATGAAAATATGAGTTATAGTTATGCATTATTGCACTTTTGTATGATATTTTATCTCTAATTTTGTTTTGAATACATGAACAATTATTATATGCGATATAGTTTTCTCAATTGTTTTGTCTAACTATTTATCTAAAACAATTATCCTTAAAAAATTTCATTTCTTTTGGCAGTTGAATGATATTTACTACCAATTTCTTTGAGACATCTTTGTAGATCGCATATCTTAGTTTATTCCAAGGTATATTTATAGTTATATAATGTTAGATTAAGATATATTCATGTGTTTATTACATAGATCAGGTTATACTTAGTTGAATCATCGCTTGTCACATCTTATATCACCCCATCAACTTTATCAAATCAATTCTATCTGGGAAATTGGTCCCATTATCCCCAGTCGGAGCCACTATACCAAATAGAAAAGGAGTTGCTTTTAAGGTCTGGACCAGGTGGTCTTCCCCCATGTTTTTGCAGTGAATTTCGATGCTTCAACAGGTCCTTATATGCAAGCGGTATCTCCCCCAACACAAATTAATTATGTGGAAATTTCTTCCATGCCCACGTCTATTGATGATCTAGTAGGTGATTTAGTACATCAATTAGTAGTGGAATTAGAGTATGATATTTCCATTGGAACCTTTTAATCCCTTCCAAGAAATTGTTCTCCCATCTGATGAAAACCTCTTCAAAGCAATGGTCTCTTGGAGGATATGATATGATCCCAGAGAAAATTTCCTTTTCTTGTGTCAATCTTGTTAAAAAATGAAACAAGCTCTTATGAGAATAGTTGTTTTACTATGCCAACCTCAATTAAAAAATGAAATAGGTTCCTATGAACATTCTCTTTTCCTGTTTCAAGCTCATTAAAAAATGAAACAAGTCCCCTTTTGAATTCGATTCTTTGATTAGATCTCATAAATTACTGGTTGAGTCTTTCACTTGATCTCATAAATGAACCTGCATTCCATCCACTTGTTAGTACCTAGTAGTCTACTTAGGTGCATGAAATGAAGCTAGGGGGGATGTATCTCGAATTGATTCGTTATATTGGGGGCATGCAAACTTATTTCAAGCATAGTTTTTTCTCTATTTCAAGCTTGTGTAAAAATGAAACCAATTTAAAGCATAATTTTTCCTTTGATTCAAGCTTGTGTAAAAATGAAACAAAATTCAAGCATAGTTTCCCATGTTTTGAAGCTTCTGTAAAAATTAAACCATTCCTATTTTATCAACCTATTTGTGCCATCTGGGTCGTGCTCTTCTCATTCCATTATCACCATCTACTTGGTCGATCATACACTTTCACTTGGTTTATTACCCTTTCCACAAGAACCACTATAATCAGTGGTCTTATTAGCCAACCTCTTGACATCTATGTGTTTTGAGCAGTTCCATCATGACTGAAACTAGTTCCCATCCCTTTATACCACTGATTCCTCTGGGTGGATCCTCTTTCAGTTATTTTCAGACTCCCAAAATATGAAAAGATTGTCGAGCACTTGTCTTTTTGAGCTTATTAAATTAAATGAAAATGTGTTTGTGTAGGATTAACCCTTTTCCAGACCAAGATAGACTAGCTACGAATAAATGAATACCTTAGTCAAACATGGATAAGAGGTTCTCTTGGGTATTTTTTCTACCTTTTCAGACCTAAGGTACTACCTACGAAAAGGGACATCTGGATTTTTCTTTTTCTCCTCTTTTTCAAACTCTCTAAACATGAAAATGATGTCAAGTTTTACCTTCACTGGAATTGTTAAAACATCAAACAATGATGGACTCATCGAACATGACAAGGCCCAACCACTCCTTCTTAAGGGTCATTAAATATACTTATAGGGATTCATATGAAGGATGGACTTATATATCAAGCATATGTTATCCTCCTCAAGCTTGTTAAAAAATAAAGAGGTATTGACTAGTATGGTTGGGGAAATTGGGAAAACAAGGGATTCCATTTTGCTAATGGCAATGAGTCACTCTTGAACACGACACTCTTCCCCTTCATCATCATAGTTGTTGGGTTAGATAATCTACTTGTATTTTGGTTATAATGCCATTTTTAGAGCCTCCATTTTGGTTTTAGGTCAATGCTACTAGCTCCATTCAGTTTTTCTGGTGTGTTCAAGATAAGTCATTCAATTGATATCTGCTACAATACCCTTAAATATTGATTTTATGTATTCCTTTCTTGATCCAAATCCATATCAGCATCGTTCTAATTATTCGATCTCAATCATCATACTTTTTATGTATCGTTGATGGGGGATACATCAAGGCCCTCCTGTGACATGTTACTTCCTCTTGACATGAACACATCATCCACAAAGTTGACTTAGAAACACCCCTTGCTACCTTGGTGCTTGCATACATCAATGTCAAGTTTCCTCACTCTCGGTGACAAGTTTACATCAATGGCCTTCGACCAAAATATTTTTTGGTGTTTGACATCAACTCATTTATTCACACCATATGGATTGTACTATGGTACATTGAGAGCCACTAACATGATCGGTGGTTTCTCTTGTGTATGTTAACGACTTACATCACTAGCCAGTAATTAGATGGTGTCTACCATGTTTGACTCCAACTCATTGATTCACATTGTTAGACTGATAGATTGGTTGGTCATGTGAATGGGATAGAAGACCCCAGATCTAGTTCCATCCATCCAGGCTACGATTTCAGGATTATACATAGATCTCAATGCATGGTGGTTGTGATCATATTAACAATCATCCAGTAATGGGTCCACTAGTTGCATCTATGGAGACATCATTTTGTCATTGTAAATGTTATGTTATCTTATGAGCTGAGTATGGGTATGCATCCCTTAGCATACAAAGATGCAATGTTGTAAATGTATTGTAACAAATGAGGCTCGCTGATTGCCCTTGTTCCCTACTTGTCACAAGGTAAAGCACTTCGGTTATTAGTCATCATCTCTGACATTATGATTGAGGGTGCATTCTGTTATAGGCCATTTTAACACATCTGATCAGTGAGCCTCCTAACGGGATCAATCAACATCTTATTCCCCCTTTTCACCATCTTGCACAAATCCGTAAGTGTATACCTTTCATTTCCAAGAATTTTAGTCCTAAATTGCACCATCTAAGCCATTTTGAGGACCAACACTCCTTGTAACCCTATTGGGGTGCATTCAATGACAAGTTTCTCCATTGTAGCATGCATTGATCACCAGCAAGTTTCTCCCATTTTCACCTATGTTGGTTCTAGAAATATAGGAGAATGATCGGTATTCTCGAAGCTTCACCTTCTAGGATTTTCCAGAAGTTGTTAGAACTACTTACCTTGGATAAATTATTTGGATCCTATCCATCCCTACATTGGATTTTTCACCAGTTATCATTTCATATTATCACTCCATCAAAGGTAGATATCTTACCCTAGAATGTTAATTGGATAAGAACTCCTAACTTAACTTGCTTCTCTATATATTTCCAACCTACTATGAGGTTGGGGGTTGAATTTTGGAGAATATTTTTTCCCTTATGTTGTTGTAGTGATTGGTCATAATTCCATGCATTTAGGGTGATTGGAGGTGCATATTGTAACAAAGAAAGGAAAAGTCAACAACTTTGAGGAGCACTTCAATAAGATCAATTTCTACTTATGGTTATAATCTCCTTCCAATTATAGTAATGAAATGAATTCATTGTTTTCCTATATGTGATGTTGTTTCACATATTTCAACACCCTATTGATCTATTTAATGAATTACTTAGATGATACTGCATACATCTCGTAGTTTCTCGGTTTGTGTTATCTGACTGTGCAGGTTCTAATTTTGGCAACCAGAGTTGGAATTGAGGCTTCCAAGCTAAAGAAGGAGCGAAGAGCGCGAAGGATTCTAGGTACTTACTCCATTATCTATTTACTTTAAGGAAAAGCATTGGGTTCCTTGTCTGTCTTCTGTTGTAGGTTAGCCACCAACCAAGGGGAGATACTTTTATACACAATCGAAGATACTGTATAACATTGGGATAAATATTTAAAACACAAGTGATTAATAAACCTCAGGAATTCATAAACCCTAAGGTTTAATATATAAAAGTTTAAACCCTAAGATTTAAATTTTATAATATATTATTCTTACATATTATATTATTAAATAATACATTACTATGTATTATTATTTAAAATGTTCTTATATTCCTTTTCAACCTTTGAATCTCGAGGAGGGGATAAAATATTTGGGATTTCATCTCAAACCCAATGACTATACCAAGGAAGACTGGATGTGACTGATAGGTAAAGTCGAAAGGAAAATAAAGTCATGGTGTCACAAGTTGTTTTCTAGAGCTGGTAGGTTGGTACTTATCAAATATGTCATTGAGGCCACCACGGTATTCTCGATATCTGTATCCTGGATCCCTAAAGGCATACTTTATCTTATACAAAATCTTTGATGTGGCTTTCTCTAGCGAGGGGCAAAGGAAGGATGCACATTTGCATGGGTCACATGGGACAAGATTGCCTTCGCGAAATCGTGGGAGGATGGGAGGATGGAAATTGGAGGACCTTAACTGCTTCTCACAAGCTCTCACTACCATGGTGTGATGGAGACTAATTTCGAAACACAACTTGTGGACTGATGTGATTCAACAAAAATATATATACATGCTTTATCGATTGAGGATTGGGTTCAAATCCTCAATAAATCAAGATCGAATATCTCTACCATATGGAAAGCGGTCCTTAAGTCTTTCCCAATTATTGAATCCAGATTGACTTGGTGTATAGGATCAGAAACCAAGGTCCAAATTGGCATTGGTCCGTGGTCGGGTTATGGAAACAAGCACATTCTCACTCCTGACCTAATCTCATTCCTTGCTTCTCACAGAATGAAATTGTTTAACCAAACTGGGGAACCAGATTGATTAGACATATGGGGAAAACGCCGGCTCTCAGTGTTGGAATTAAACCTCCCAAACCAACAACATGTATCCTAGGATAACTATATCAGGGCGTTGACTTGGTATACTTGCAAGAGTCTATCCATGGGTAATAG
This sequence comes from Pinus taeda, assembly GCA_000404065.3. Lineage (NCBI taxonomy): Eukaryota > Viridiplantae > Streptophyta > Pinopsida > Pinales > Pinaceae > Pinus > Pinus taeda. The sequence continues at coordinate 7,878 of APFE030755331.1, forward strand.
ATTTTGCTATTGGTAGAAACCTGTTCCAGTTGCAGAATAATTAATCTTCAAGATGTATTCATGTGTTTACTTTTGATAATATCTATAACAGGGCATTTGGCGTGGATCCCTATTGCTTGAGTCCAAGTCTTCTGGATGTTCCCTTTACCAAGGAAATAGAGGTTGAAAGGGAGGTATCTATGCTTAGATTCATGGTGCCCAAGTTTGCGTAGAGATTCATGAGATGATTACGGGTAGGCGTTGATTTCAAACTCAAATATGCCTTAAAGGTCATCGACGAGTTTGTTATGGACATCATGTCCTTGCACAGGAAACAATTTAGCAACGCCTCTAGAAGTATTCATAAGGTGCCTGAGGACTTAATATTTGTGTTCATGAGATTTCGAGAAGAGCATGGGTTCTTGTATTTTGAAATTTCATTGTTAGATGCTTGTTTAAATTTTAGTTTTTTTTGCCATAACATAATGCCTATAGCACTCTCATAGTTTGTTTGGATTCTCCTTCAACATCCCCACGTCAAAGATCAAATCGTGGAGGAAATTTATAGCATTTTAGAAGGAAGAAAGTAATTAGAAGGTAATAATGATCCAACAATTTGTTTCAGTGAACAAGAGTTGAAACAAATACATTATGTGCATGCCTATCTATCTAAGCAGTTGAGCCTCTACCCACCTATTCCCATAGAAATGAAACAATTCTTGGAGGACGTGGTGTTGCCATACGACACAACAGTTAACAAAGTTACAATCATATTTTAAATCATTTAAGTGATGGGACATATGGAAAGCATATGGGGGATAGTATAATTGATAAGTAAGCAATGTAAGAACCAAGGGCTTCATATAGCAGAATTGACAATTACATGATGAGGAATGGATTTTGTAGATGAAACATTAAGCCTACCTTGTACAGAAAGGTAAATGAGCATGCACAAATTTTGATTGTTTGCTTGTATGTCATGAGCATGGATATATTTTTATTTTTTATTTGTATGTGGATGACATGAGTTATACTGGTGATCTCAAGTTAGTTTAATTTAAAGCAGTCATGAAGAAAAAATTTGAGATGACAAATCTTGTTCTTATGAAATATTTTCATGGCATAGAAGTTGAGAAATTCGAGAAGGGAACTTTTATTTCTCAAAAAAAATATGCTAAAGAGTTGTTGAAAACATTGCGGATGGAAAATTGTAAACCTACCCCTAATCCAGGTATAAAGTTAAGGATGACGAAGGATCAAATGTCAATCCAACTCTAATCAGAATATTGGTTGGCAACCTCATGTATCTCACAACTACAAGACCTAGTATTATGCAAGGATTTAGTTTGATTTCCAAGTTTATGGAGACTCCAAAAGCCTCACATTGGAGAGTGGGAAAAATAATTCTAACATACACAGTAGGAACTACATATTTTAGAATAATGTATGCAAGGACAAAGAAGAAGGATTTAATTGCATATATAGATAGCGATTTTGCACACAATTTGGATGATATGAAGAACCCTTTTGGTTATGTCTCCCATCTTGGTTCAAGTGTGATTTCATGGGCATATAAGAAGCATCCTATTGTGACACTTTCGTCAGCAGGAGCAGGATATGTAGTAGCAACAACAACAACATGTCAAGTAGTGTGGTTACGAACAATATTGGACGGGCTCAAGCATTGCACTATCCAATTATATTGTGTTTTATCAAAAGAACACGCATCTTGATACTAGATAAAATTTTATTAGATAACTTCTGAGCAATGGAGAAGTTTACTTAGTGCCTTGCAAATCGACTGATCAATTGGCTCATATATTCACTAAGTCATGATCGAAAGATCTATTTGAGTTTCATAGAAGAAACTTGGGTGTTGTAATCCTAGCTAAGACATAGACCAACATACATGTTTGAGTTGTCATGAGTTATGTCTTAGTTCGGTGGTCGTAATTAGGGGGGGAGTGTTAAAAATTTCTAATTACTCCCGCATGGAGAGTTATCAAAGATTAGAGTCAATTAACTAAATCAAGTTTAGTCAAGTTGAGTTAAGTTTTATTTTAGTTAAAGTAGAATCTAGGGTGTGGTTGCATGTCAAATTTATTTTGAGAGAGTCACTAGTCAAAAAGGTTAAATAGGGTACAATGGGTTCATTGTAATTTTGTGTGATCAATAGAAGAGCCGCAACTTGTGTTATTGTGTGTGTGAAATTTGTACCTATCCTCCTCTAACTTTTCAACAAGTACTACACAAACAAAACTTATATTCATTAATCATTATCACATACACATCCACAAAGTTGTGCTCTTGGTTTTCACCCACAAGAATGACTAAATGTGGAATCATCAAACTAACTTGGTTTGAATTTTTTCTAGCTAATGCTTTATGCAAAGTCACACTAGATTTCTGTTATTGGACTTACCATTTCTAACACCAACCATTTTCAAAAGCACAATAAAATAATTATTATAATTACTATCACAACCACATTAGTAATTATGATTAATATCGTTATTAATAAAATAACTATTTTCCATTTGTAAATGTAAAAAATTTGTAAACCAATCATTCTTTAAAAAAAAAAAAAAATTATAAATTTTTCATTTCATCTTTTAAATAATGTATAAAATTAAAAATATTCTCACATTATTAATATGTATATATAAACCAAGCTTATCGGCTTAATTAATGTTCAATAGCTTTTTGTATCAGTTAGGGAATCTAGCCTAGCAGCCCACTAACAAGTCCTAACCCCAAGGGCTTCGGGGAGATTGGACCATGTGACCTGTTGGGTATTTTTGCAATGGAATGGGAAAAATACCAAAACCCCAAAGTATAAAACACAGAGGCTATGCTCTGTTTCCTTTGCTCTACTCCAGGATCTTTACCCTTAAAAAAATTCACTGAACAGAGTAATGCACCACCATAAAAGATTTCCATTCATTAAAATAAAATGACTGATATACATTCATCCTCTTTGCTGTGAGGGATTTACCAAAAACAAGATTAAACCAAAACTCTGTTTTCACCTGAGAATTTACAGAGACATATTCATCCTCTTTTACTGAGAGGGATTCACCAAGACATTTTACAAAACTTACTCTGCCTCCTATGAAATTTTACACCACTGTGTAAATATTTCATTTACATTCACTGCTGTGTGAAAAACAAAAACTTACAGGGATTTACACATTCACCTTTTCACCTGTGTGAAACAACTCATGGATTTGAAACAACCTACCCTTGGTTTTCTTCATTTACTTCTCCTCCTTCTCCTGCACTGCTGTGCAATCCTTTTTTTTCTTACATTTCAAACAAAAATTACTTTGCTGCATAAAACCTTTTACATTACAAACCCAAAAATATTTATGCACCTCTGTGCATTCCTCCCCTGCAATACAAAATTAATCTATGTTACTTTTCTGGTTTTCGTTCGCTGCTGCAAACAGGCTTCACATCTTTACAGTGTGCAACTCACACACAAATTACATGACCAATATTTTACCCGCACTGCTGTGCTCACATACCCTGTTTTTTTTACACTGCAAAAATCGCGCATTTTTCATATGCAAAACCATTCGAAACAATCCCCGTGCGTTTTTCTTATTTTGGTGCCGCGGACTCTGTTTTTCATTTTTCCATGTGCAATTACATAATGCACTTATTACAATCCCCGTG
>APFE030755355.1:54617-77871 GCA_000404065.3 Pinus taeda
TGACTCCTTAGACTCCTATATATAGAATGGGGTTTTGTCATTTGAATCATCAAAGAATCGTTCATTTGTGTAATGTATAGGAGGTTTCTTCCTCGAAGAGGCTAAATTATAAGGCACTGATCTATCTTTTCTATCTTTTTGAATGTTGGTTTCATAACAAATATCCTCCACCATATCTAAACTATCCTCCCCAACGAATTCCTCAACAAAATCAACAGCCCCAACTTCAAAACCAAAATCCTCAACTTTCACTACCATTCCCACAAAGACCAAATCAATTAGCTACCCAACCATTACCAAACCCCAACAATAAAAATCCTCAGAATACCTATATCATGGAGGGACAACAATTTTCAGCTTATATCATCACTCCTCTAGATCTCAATGATGTCCAACTAAGATCTGGTAGGATATTAGAAAAGACAAAGCCTTTAGTAGTTATTCAAGAAAAAGAAAATTTTGAGGAAGATTCTCTACAACCAAATAAAAGTTTCGAAGGAACATCTCTTCAAAACCAGAATACTAAAAATGAAAAACATGAAGAACCAATAAAATCAACTCCTATCATAGAGAAACCACCAATATCTACTTCTACACCTCCTTTTCCTAAATGATTACAAGTTGATAGAGGGGTAGAAACACATATTATGTTGCTTAATTATGTTTTTATAGATGAATTGAAAAATGTCTATATCAAAATCGCTTTGTTACAAGCCATTAAGGAGATTTAAATTCTACCTAAAACAATGAAGGAGTTGAGCATGAAGAAACCAAGAAGAAAAACAAAAGAAATAAAAAGAATTCAGTTGGTAGGAAAAATACCAGACTTAATGATGGGGAAAATTACCATACAAAAATATGTAGATCCAGGAAGTCCAGTTGTAAAAACACATATTAATGGAGTTGAAATTCTGAATACATTGATTGATTTAGGAGCAGCAATAGACATCATGAGCAAACAAACCATGGAACAACTCAAGCTTCCTAATCTTCTTTATACACCTACATTACTGCAATTGGCAAATAGATCTGTAATCAAACCAGATGGCGTGTTAGGAGTTATTTCATTGTCCTTAGACTCTTGGGAGTACCTTGTTGATTTTATGATCTTAACCCCTAAGAACAATCTAGGAGGACATCCACTTATATTAAGAACACCTTGGTTGTCTACAATTGATTCTTTCATTAGCTATAGATCTAGTGATATGTATATCTTTGATGGTAACTCAACTAAGAAATTCACTCTATATCCTCTAGCAAGAACAATCACAGAGATAGATGACAAAGAATGGACTGATGATGAAAATGATATTCAACCTCTCTTTACTATTTCAACCATTAGTAAAGATAGTCAAATCTTAAATATAATGGAAAATTTTGAATCATCTCCAGAATATGAACATGATCAATTTGAGGAAAAATCCAAAATTGAATATTTCTCATATAGGAAGATGTCTCTTTATTCTATGGAATAATTTGGTAGCTCTACAGTTGAAATCTTTCCACGGAAAACTTTGAACAGAAACATTAACTTTGAAAAATTACAACAGGAAAAGCCAATCAAAACATTACAACAACATTCTTCTGCATATGCATGGGAATACATTGACATGAAAGGAATTAGTCCTATGACTTGTATACATCAGATCTACATTGAGGAAAATTGTAAACCTATCAGACAACTTCAAAGAAGGATGAATCCAAATCTTACGGAAATTGTGAAAGAGGAGCTACAAAAATTGCTTAATGTAAACTTCATTTACCCAATTTCAGACAGCCAGTGGGTTACTCCTCTAGTGATTGTGCCTAAAAAGAATGGTAAATGGTGGGTATGTATTGGTTATAGAGAATTGAATAAAGATACCCTAAAAGATCATTTTCCTTTGCCCTTTATAAATCAAGTGTTAAATACATTAGTAGGTAAGAATTATTTCTCGTTTTTGGATGGTTTTAGTGGTTACAATCAAATTCGTGTACCACCTGAAGATCAATATAAAACCACATTCACCTGTCCATGGGGAGGTTATGCCTACGAAATATTTCCTTTTGTTTTGATCAATGCACCTGCAACATTCCAAAGAGCAGTATTAGGAATTGTTTCTGATCTAATACATGATTGTGTCGAGGTGTATATGGATGACTTTACAGTTTATGGGAATACATTTGAAGAAGCTTTAGAAAACTTGGAAAAAGTTCTTAAAATATCTAAGGAAGCAAACCTTTCACTAAGACATGAAAAATGTTTTACAATGTTTACAGAAGGGATTGTCTTATGACATCACATTTCAGAAGATGAAATTAAAGTTGATAAATCTAAAGTTGAATTCATCTCTAAACTATCAATTCCAATTTGTCAAAAGGATGTTAGAAGTTTTCTAGGATTCACAGGATACTATAGAAGGTTTATAGAAAATTTCACTAAAATATCATCCCCACTCTTCAAATTACTCACCAAAGATTGTGAATTCAATTGGAATCTCGATTGCCAGTTGGCATTTGAGACTTTAAAAGAAAAAAAAAATTCTGAAGAACCCATCTTAAGAGGTCCAAATTGGAAACTACCTTTTCACATTTCAACAGATGCTCCAAATACAACGCAGATAGCTATAATAGGCCAAAAATACTTGATCCCTTATGCCATCTATTAGACAAGTAAGAATTTGACTACCGTTGAGTTAAACTATACTCTTGTGAAAAGTAATTCTTAGCTATTGTTCACGCTATCAACAAATTCAGACATTACATAATAGACTATGAAACCCTTTTTCATACAGATCACTCTGAAATTAGGTACTTAATGAATAAACTTATTACTAATGGCAGAGTTACAAGATGTTTATTACTCTTGCAAGAATTCAATATCATTGTTCTAGATAGACTTGGAAAACAAAACACAGTTGTTGATTTCTTGTCTAGAGTTCAAAATATCAAAGACGGTACTCCAGTTGAAGATAAATTTCCTAATGAATATATTTTTGCAGTAACTACTCAGTACCCTTGGTTTGCAGATGTTGTCAATTACTTAGTCACAAGAAAATTACCTTCACATTTGTTTCCTGAGGAGAAAAGAAAAATCATTCAAACGAGTGCAAGTTACTCATGGATTACTAATGAATTGTATAAAACAAGTCCAGATCTCATGATAAGGAGATGTGTTAGAGAATATGAAATGCCTGAAATTCTTAAGGCATGTCATGATGAAGCTTGTGGTGCACACTTTGCTGACAAGAGGAAAACCTATAAAATCCTTCATTTAGGATATTATTTGCCCTCCATCTTCGGAGATGCCAAGGAATATGTCAAAAGGTGTGATAGTTGCCAAATGTAGGAAAACCTGCTCCTTGAGATGAAATGCCACTACACACTCAGGTACTCATTGAACTTTTTAAAAATGGGCCTTGGATTTTGTTGTACCAATTAATCCTCCATCTAAGCAAAATAAGAATATTTTGGTATACATTAATTATGTCACTAAATGGGTAGAGGCTAAAGCATTACCTTTTGCTAATGAAAAATCTGTAGTTCATTTTCTTTTTGAGGACATCTTCACTCATTTTTTTGTTCCACGAGAGATCAGGGATCTCAATTTACATCTAAAATGATGGAAAGGCTTGTGGAAGATTACAATATCAAACATAGAAAGTCTACTACTTATCATCCACAAAAAAATGGTCAAGTTGAATCTACCAATTAGGTGATTGAAGAAATTCTCACTAAGACTGTACATCTAAACAGAAGAGATTGGGCAGAAAGGCTTCTTGAAGCTTTATGGGCCTACAAAACTACATGTAGGAACACAATGGGACATACTCCCAAGGAGCTTGTTTATGGGAAGCAAGTCTTGTTCCCTATAGAGTTTTAAATCAAAACCTTCAAGATGGTAGTCCAATTGGGATTGAATTTATCAGAAGCACAACAACATAGATTGGAGCAACTTAATGAGCTTGATGAAATCAGGCAAGATGCAGTTCAAAAAACCAATATAGTCTAGCAACAGAGGGCCAAATGGGATGATAAGTATATCAAGGAGAAGAAGTTTCAAGTAGGGGATTGGGAACTTTTGTTTGATTCAAAATTCAAAGGTTTTCAAGGAAAGTTTCAGACTCATTAGCTTGGACCATATGAGATTGAAGAAGTCTTTCATAATGGAGCAGTGAGAATAAGGACAATAGATGAAAGAAGCTACCTCTTCTTGTGAATGGTTATCGGTTGAAGATATATCATAAGCCAATTTCAAGAGAGGATTTTATCAATATTTCCCAAGATAACATTGAAATGAAGTTGGTGAAGAAGAAATGAAAACCAATCATTAATTGTCATACTTATACAGAAAATACAAGGTGAAAATCAGAGATTTCTGACATCCTATCTTTTCCATTTCCTTTTTGTATTAAGTAGTGACATAAGGATACATTCAATTGCAGTTCATAATATGCAAATTCATTTCATTTTACAATCTCATTCCATCTCACCCCATTTTCATTTTATTTTATAGTTTCATTCCATCTCACTCCATTTTCATTCCATTTCACTGTCATATTCCATTTCCATTTCATTTCACATTCATGTTTCATAGCCATACTTAATTTCCTACCATGTTACATAGCTGGTTCCATTCTGTAGCTAATTTTATTCTACATCCATACCTCATTCAGTAGCTTTGGCATAATTATACAACTTTCAAACAAATGATGATTGCAGGAAATTGAAAAATCTTGTTTTGAAGACCAATATGCTAAAAGGGTACCTACGGATCAACACGAAAGAAAAAAAACAAACAAAAAGGTTACGTTCTAAAAGGTAAAGTGCAAAAATATATTTTAAATAGCGAGGTTAAAACATAAAGCATATATAATATGGATATTCATATGTTTCCTTGATGAATCATCATTTGATTTGATTGCAATCTCCATCATACTACATATCCACCACATCCTCCATATATTGTCATATAATGGTCCATAATTAACTCCCACGTTGATTATTAATGGTCATGACCACGACGTGACATGCTTGTCTATGTTTCTCCAGAACCCCTACTATCTATTTATTTCATATAAACCCACAGTTTCTTTCACCATATTCGCAGCCAATTCATTTCATAAAACCGGGAAGGGTAATTTTGAAGGTTGAGAACTTTGCGTAGTAGAAGGCATGGGGCTAATTGTCAGATTAGAACCGGTAGGAGTAAAGTACATGGAAGTATACCCATAGCTCAAAGAAATGTTGCAGAAAATTGGATGGCTTAAATTCATCGAGAAATTTTATGGTTTTCATAAGGAGATTCCAAAATCCTTTGCTCGATATTTTGATGGCACAGAGGTAGAAATTAGAGATATCAAGTTTGCAGTGACTGAGTCATTCATGATTGAGGCTACAGAACTTCCAAGGCATGGTGAAATATGGTTCAAGAATAAGGAGTTCCACAATGAATCATGGAAATTAATACTCAAAATCCCAGGTATGGATGCCTCCGTTTTTAGGTATTCCTATTTCAGCTCTTAAAAGTAAGTGGATGAACATGCTCTTGGTTTTATAGAAATTTATCACTTGTGATGGGAGGTTTGGTTGCATGTATGTCTACCATATCCGTTTACTGATGAATTTCTTAGAAAATGGAGAAATCAATCTTCCTTTCTTGTTACTAAATAGTTTAAGAAGGATGGCCTAAAATGTGCAAAAGAGAATACAGTTCATAGAAACAACTATGTATCATCATCGACTGATAGAAATATTGATTGAGTTTCATTTAAAAAGCATAGGAGATACCTGGGAGAATTTCCTTATTAGAAACCATTTCTAAGAAGCACCAGAGTCACCTAAAGAATATAATGTCGGAAGAAGTAGAAGAAAGAAGACTGGTATAACTATTGAAAATGGACCTGAGTATTCATTGCAGAAAGATGATGAAAAGTTAATCTCCAAATAACTGATAGAAATGAGGAAGCAAATCAAGGCAAGAGGGAACATAAGAGAGAAGAAAATGGTCACAAATGAGGAGAATGTAAGTCCTCCACAACTTAGAAGGAGCTCTAGACTCTGAGTTTTGGTGAAGAAAACATCATCAAAAGGGACAGAGTTTATAAATTTAGACAAGGAAACCCCAGAACCATCTCCTGTTAACATATCTTTTGCACAAAATCCCTCAAAATTCTCTTGTTCATCATTTTGAAGGTAACCCAAGCAGAATATCTCCATGCATAGATCGAGTGCAACAACAAATATATGACTATATAGAATCGCTAGAGAAGAGAAGTGCCTCAATGAACCCAGAACCTTCTATCAATCCACAAAAACCTCTAATTGATGCTATCAAATAAGAAATTTATGAATTAGATATATTGAATAGACATATGAAATAGGAGAATGAGACCTTGAAGGAAAAAAATAAATTGGACAAAGCAATTCATGATAATACCATTCTACATTGAGGACTGTGGTATAAGAAAAATAGGAAATTGAAAAGAAAGAATAATTTTTTGATCATAGCAGTCATCAACCTTAAGCACACGCTACTTATGAGAAAGCATAGAATGATAGTCACTTCAAAGTAGAACAAAATAAGGAAATTGGATGTACTAGTAGAGGTGTCTGAGAAAATGCAATAGGGATGGAGAACTCACATTTTTATAAAATTGCATGAGGAGATGTAATGATTTTAAAATGGGGGTATGTTGAACCTTAGAATTACCCTTTTCTTGACATTTTCTTTCACCTTTATCCCTCACTTTCTCCTAAGATTATAGACCCAATCAATGATACATGTTAGGTTTTCTCTTCAGGAAAGAATTAAAATAATCACCATATTATATTTTTGTGTTCTTGCTATTTGAATAGATTTTTTAGAATTAGCTATAGAACGCAGCCTATTCCATAGCTAACTGTGGATTTCATAGCTACTCTCATGTTTTGGGAGGGTCTAGGTGTCAAATGAAGAATTGGGCCACATGGGCATTTCTAGAATCATCTCCACATGGATTCGATCATATTCACTAGGTCCACATCGATGGAAAAGAAAGCCTAAGGTCATGGTCAAATATGGAGTCAAAGTACATTGTGTAAAAGTAGTAGGACTCTTGATTCGCTCTTTTGTAGCTAATGAAGAGTCTAACAGTTCTGTTGCAAATCTAATTCGAATTAGCCGCCTATAGCTAATCAAAAGTTTAAACAGTGCTATTGAAATTAGAATTAGCCACCTGTAGCAAGTTTATCTCATAAATAGTCATGTTAAATTTAATTCAAATTAACCACCTGTAGCAATTTTATCTCATAAACAATTATGTTATTTTCCTTTAAATATCGGTTGCATGGAACTGAGAGGAAGTTAGAGGTTAGAAGGAATTACGTGTTAAGTTTAGGCTTTTTGCTGATTCTCTGTATTCAGACTTCATTTTTTTCATAATACAAATTTCGTGTTGCCAATGATCATTTGAGGTGCATCCTTAACTAGTCAGCATTCCATCCACATCAGTTTCAAAGGGCCCCTCCATTGAAGGAGGTTTTTAATTTGTTGTTTTTAGTTCAATTTCCATTACTTTGTTTTCTTAAAATATGTATTGTAAATTAGGATGATATTTCATTTCAGTTTTTAATCAATAGCATAGTGATAAATCACAACTATGCAGCCTTTTTCTTCTAAGATATTTCGTGGAGAGAAATGACGTTGTTTCCAAACTGAATTAAGATTGAAGAAATAAGAATACATAGTTGCTTACTTTTCTTACTGTTTTGTCATTCACTTTTTTTAGAATAGAATTGTCAATTAACTGTGTTAATGGATGTTTTCAGAAGCCATTTGAAGATGATGATGATCCTAAACTAAATAGTTAAATCTGTAATTCATATAGTGATTGAATTTACTCAGTACGTTGCTATTTTCCTAGGAACTTAGGAACTAACTTATAATTGATTTCCTGCAGATCACTTCAATAGGGTAATGCTTCACATTTGAATGTTGGAGAAAGTAAAAAATACATTAGTTGTTTACATCTAGTTTTACATGCTTTTAGCTCTTTGCTTTTGGATCCTCACTTAGTTGCATCACTGATATTCTGAAAAATCATTTCAAGGATATTGATTTAATTATATTCCAAAATTGAATGGTTAAATGTTGAATGAATTCAATGACTGAGTTACCTTCTTCATAAATTTCATTCTTGGTTTAAGAATTAGATCCATGGATTAGGAATAATGCTAAGATAAGATAGATGATCTATTTTTTTATTAGGTTTTGACCAACCAACAATTCTTTGTCCATTTTTAGGAAATTAGATTAACTTACGAACATTTCCTTTCCTTTAAAATTCATTAGATTCACTTAAATTTTCTCACTGTTTCAGGTTGTACATTCTTAGACATCAAAGAACATAAACACCTCACAAACAACATAAAATACAAAACAACAAAGTAATAAAAAGGTTAGCTAAGCACATATAGTGCACCGCACTTCTTCAACTTACAAATCTCGGTTGGTAATTTATGGAAGAAATTTAGGAAACTAAATTGACTAAACAAAAGTTAGTTTAGTTCAGAAAATTTTGAGATCTTTGTCTTCTATGTTTGATTCAAAAGTGTCTACCATAGAAGAAAAATAGGATCTCCAGACTATCACTATGACTCAACCTCATGGAATCCTAACTGCCGTTGAAATGAGAACAGGATTTCTATCATATATGAGAGAAGTTGAATTTAAAGCATCATCAAAGGGAAAAGAAAAGGAAGAGCACAATGAATCAAGACACATTTTGAAAGAAGAATATGAGGTAAATTTTGTGAAGAAGCTTCAACGGGGTTCTAGAACATTCAGAGGTAAGCTACCTTTCAAATCATTTTCTTGTGATAGAGTCTGTCACTATGCTGCCAAATGTCCTCATAAAGATAAATAGGAAAAGAGGAAGGAATATGAAAAATGAAATAGAAAATAAGTTGTGAATAGAAGGAGTTACTATATGCATGAAGATGTGATGGTTTATCTAATAGCGATGAAGATGAAACTGAACAAGATTATAGCATACTCATGGCTTATGACAATGATGATTTTTTGGATGCATTAAAAGAGGAAAACTTTCTTGAAGTAATCACTAAACTCAAAATATGTGTAGAATAAAAGAATATGATCATAGATACTTTCACACACTAACTTGCTGAAAGAGAAAAACACAACGAAAATCTAGAATGTGAAATTGTGGATCTAAGAAAAGATCTTGAGAAGACAAAATCTCTTAATATTAAATTTGCTAAAGGATCAGAAGCTTTAAATGAAATCATCAATGTTCAGTGCTCTCCTCTGATAAAGACAGGTGTTGTATATACTGAAGATTCATCTCAATCATAGAAGCTACCAGCCTCCACCAGAAGATATCTTGATGTAGCAAAGACTAGTAAACATTATGTTAATAATCAACAAAAGTTTAAAATTACTCATCAGGTAAATCATACTCAATTTACTCCAAGGATGAATATCATTAGAAGCCGTAATCAACAGGTAAACAATACAAAAAGATACTATGATTGCAAAAATTTCTTTAATGGGCAATGTTTTTCATGTCATAACTTTGGGCACAATGCTTCTCTATGTGTTTCTTACAAAACCATCATGACTAGAGAAGCACGAAATCAGAGTGTGACAGGAATCAATAAAATTTCCTATAATAACTTTTCTCCTCTTGAAAATGAAATAGAATGTTCGATTTAACAACTTTGATCATGAAGAATCTGAATGAAAGAGAAAATTTCGGCCAACACTTCAAAAGGGGAAAACACCATTAAATCCCAAGATATGGAGAAAAAAGGAATATCAATCAGAGATATGTGGCATAGCTCTGAATGTAGAAGGACAAGAAAACCAGTGGTATCTCCAAACACATGATAGGTGATAAAGAGAAACTGCATTCATATAGTGATTTAGAAAAAGAAAAGAATGTCTCATTTGTAAATGAGATTCCTGTTATCATTAAAAGTAAAGGCTCCATTTTCTTGAATGAAAAGGTTAAAGCTGGAAATGTCATGTATGTATATGGTTTAAAGCATAATCTGTTAAGTGTTACTCAAATGTATGATCAAGGAAATGAAGTGGTATTTCGATCAAGTGGATGTGTGGTTCGTGAGCTTGATACATGAAATACTATGATCAAGGGGACAAGAAAGCCTCCAAACAACTTATATATACTTAAAGGATGACAAAAAAAATGATATCTAAGCAAAACAGATGAAAACTGACTATGGAATAGAAGATTGGGACATCTAAGTTTTTCTCAAATAAGAAAAGCATGCAGGCTCAAGACAGTTCGTGATCTTCTAGATATTACCATCCTAGAAATACCATATGCAAACCATGCCAAATTGGTAAGCAAACCAGAGTTCACTTCATTGAAAAAGAAGGGTCAGCAAGTAAACCTCTTGAACTCAGCCATACTGATTTATGTGTACCAACAAGGAAAAAGTCACCTCGTGGAGAAGAATACTTTATTTTATTTATCGATGATTGTTCTGGGATGTGTTGGATAGGTCTACTAAAGCACAAGGATGAAGCATTTGAAAAGTTTAAAGCATTCAAAGATTTAGTTGAAAATGAATCATATCGGAAAATCAAAGTCTCAGATCTGATCGAGGGGGAGAATTCATATCAGATCAATTTTTTGACTTTTGTAAACAACACGGAATAAAAAGGAAATTCTCTATCGCAAAAACTCCTCAGCAAAATGGTGTGGTAGAAAGGATGAATAGAAAAATTCAACATATGGCTCAAGCTATGCTAGATGAATCTGGAACTCCTGCAACCTTTTGGGGTGAAACTGTATTTGTTGTCATAACTATTCTCAACAAAGAGAATGTTCGGGTAAATACCAATCAAACTCCATATGAACTTTGTTATGGTAAGCATCCTACTGTAAAAAAATTTAGAGTTTTTGGAAGAAAATGTTTTACAAAAGGACTGATGAAAAACTTGGTAAGTTCGAACCCATAGCAAACGAAGGAATTCTTCTTGGTTATTCATCCAGAAGTAAAGGATACAAATGTGTTGTGCTATTCAATAACCCCCCATTTGTTAATAGAAGTAGTCAATATTACATTAATTAGTGGGGACCGTTTAAAAAATCCTTCCAAAAATAATTTTAGCATTTATGCATTTTCCTTATTAAATTTTGGAATACAACAAGATATCAATCAAACAACTTTTCAAAAACTAGTAAATATCTACCTTTCCTACATATCGCACAATAAAGGGTGACTGAAAGGCTTGCTAATCCACCAAATCTAGTGAAAAGTGATCAAAAGAGGACTCCACTCTATAAAACTTTGAAACTAGTATGTTTCTTATAAAAATGAAGTCCAAAGGCATTTCTTATTAAAACTAAGGCCCACATCGCATATCACTATTTTTAGAAACTGCACCTTAATAGGTTACCTTAAAATGTGCAAGATGCAAAATTGCGATGATAACATTTCCCTTATCACATCACATTTCGGACATTTAAAAGAACACCAGAAACTTACGATTTGCCATGATTACAGAATGTGATTGAGACCCGGACCCACTCCAGAGATACATCATAAACAAGTATTTAGGTTCTCTATTAATAAAATGGGCTTTACACAAGAAAACCTGACAAATGAGCTATGTTTTGGAAACAATAGTAAGCCACCCGCATCTAGCATCTCGCAGAAACAAAAGAAATGATAAGGAAAACATACAAACATAATGCAATAATGTGATCTCCAATATTGCTTCACAAATCGCAAAATTGACATTATCGTAATTAAAAGGCTTGCCACCCTAGAAGCTTTCTTCTCGACGTATGATGCAGACATTAATGAGCAATAAAGCTAAGAGATAATGAACCATTAGTGGGCATTTAGAAGGTTAATGGCATTTATGTGTGAAAATCCATTCAACGTGATACTATATCTTCTCAATTGTGTTCAAATAAAACTCTTTTCTTATCACCTTTTCAAGCTATCTGTGTTATTCCATCATATGTTCATTTTTGTATCTGTATATCTGATAGTTGTTGTTTTTCTCCATTTTCATGAACAATCCACAGAAGGAGTCTTTCGGAGCAATCACAAAGAAGCGTAAGGTAGTTGCATCTGAGAAATCAGAAATGAATCCTTTATTCATAGACGCTACATGTGGTAGAGAATGAGGTACCTTTACATGGGAAACCATGTATGATTTATTAGAAGAAGAGGAGCCAAGGCCTATGGAAACAAAGGTCATAGCTGACGGTTGTGTTTCCTCAAATGCCTCCATTTTTGAGAGGGCATGCTCATTTTTGCATCGCATAGCCACATGCCCAAAGATAATCCTTTATACAAATATGGTCAAGTGGATTATTGATCTGGCTAATATCTTAGATAGAGAATATACGAATAGAAGCCAAGTGGTTATGGGATCTTTTTCACCAGACAACCTATGGCTTAGGTACCAATTGCTAAAGCCCCAAACGATCTACAAAAAATTGTTCCTTGAAAATTTTGCCAAAGAGAATGAGGACCCAGTAGATGCCAACCTTACCTAGTCGAATAATGAGGGCAAGATCAAAAAGGACAAATTGGATACATACTTTATTGCATCTATTTCTCCTCCCCATAGTTTTGTAGTAGCCATGCTATGTATGATGTTTGGCAAGCCCGATAGCACTAAATTTTCTCTAGATTCGCTACCATTAATAAATGCAGTCATAAATGCAACCATAATAAATTGGGCTGAAATTTTGTCTGATAATTTAGCAAAGGTGATAATCAATTATAGGAGGAAAAAGAGTATCTCTTTGAGGGTTTACCCTCAATTTTTTATGAGTGCCTATGTGATGGATGCAATCTATTTTGGTTAAAAATTTCCTATTATGAGATGCAAGTGGATTGTGAAAGATTCACTTCCCATCCATATATATCATAAGGACATGTGGGAGTCCCAATTTCACCAACATTTTTACAAAATTTGTCATGGAGTCATGTTGCCTATCTATAACCAGGTTTACAACCAAAATACCCTTAGGTTTTCTAAGGAAGCCGAGGTAGGTATCCTCCCAGTGGCCAGATGGTTTGGGGAGGAAACATTAACATATATCAGGATATTTGGGAGCATTACCTCACTGCATGTCCTCCCATACTATGTTCCAAACAAATTGATGGCTAAAGAGACAGCCTATAAAACAGCTAGTGAGGGTGGGCTGAGCAAAGTATTAAAGGAAGCGAAAAAGGTCATTTGGCCTACATTTCCATTATAGAGTGGAGCATTGGCACTGCAAGATCTGGGGCATGCATTTAAAGAAGAAGAGATCATGCAATTGCTAAAATTGCATAAATTCCCAGGAAGGTAGTATGACCCAAATAGCGTTATCAAAGACTTCACTACGATGGTCAAAGTGAAGGTATTCAGTCATGAGGAAGATGCATTTGATGGCGTTTTCCTATAGAAGGATACATTCATAGAGGTGAAGCACATGCCATCACTACGTTTTGACCTATAACTGCTAGAAGCGTTTCATGAATACAGAGAAAGGAGATTGTGAAAGGTTCCATTGGACCAATTACTGATTGAACCAATAACGGAGCCAACTCCTAGTGTGCCTAGAAGAGAGCTCTAGATAAAATTCTAATGACGATTCTCAAGAAGAGTCCCAAGAGAAGTCTACCAGGGAGTCAGAGAAATCAGAACAATAGTCAAAGAATGGGGGAAGAAAGGCTAAGGAGCTAGAAAAGGACACAGCCGAATCTACAGAAAAGACAGCTGAGAAAACCTGAGGTAAAAAATAGGCTGAAATTCACTCCACCTCCACCTAGTCAACAAAACCCCCAGTGATTGATTTAGAGAAAGAATGGGACAATTTTAATAAAAAGATCCATATAGAGGGACAATAACCTGAGCCGCAGACTCCACAACAGAAATCCACTCAAGAAATTATAATAGCAAATACTGTAAGTACTAAAGAGGTAGAACACATTCCTGCCACTCCTACCTCTAAAATTGTTTTGAGAATTGAGGACATTCCTCCTTTAGATGTGATCTATAGCCCAACCTAGAAATCTGTCATCAAAAGGTAAAGAAATAAGAGGAATTTGGATGTTATAGTTTCTACTACCCTCATTAATGAATCAATGGATATTGTCTAGAAAAAGTCACCCGTCGATCCATCTGACAACCTTACTAGACTGTCTCAGTTTGCAGGAGCCTATGCTACAACAACTATTTATAAAGAAACAAAGTTAAAAATGTTGCTCAGAGAAAAGAAAAATAAAATTCTGCTATTGGAACAATAGTTAGAGAAAGAAAAATCTAACGAACAAGTGGAATTGCAAATAGCCAAGCTTCGGTAAGAATTTGAGTAGATGCAAATAAGATATCAAGCTAGTTTAGCAGAAAAGGAAGGTCAGATACAAACAATAATAGATAAGTATAAGGAAAGTACAAATATTGATCATTTTATAATTGAAAGGTCAGCCTTAACTCCCAGGTAATTCACCAAAAGGAAATTCTATGCCAGAAGGTCTCATGGTTGAGTCCTTATTACAAGACTAGTGACAAGTTAACAAGTCAAGTCATTGACATGAGACTCAAATATGATGAAGTATTTAAAAGAGTTTCCGACTTCATCACTTGATAGAATTTAGAGGATGGGAGGAAGGTCGATTTTCCTATATTGTAGGAGTCACATAAGGAAATTTTATTTGTAGACTTGGATTTTTGGCTTACACAAGCAGAAAAGGCAACAATGGTCGCAAGAGCAAAAACAAATAGTTTTTTTGAAAACATTAATGAAAATTTAAATAGCATGAACTTGGTGGTAGAGTTTGTACCAGGTTTTCTTCTGAATGTCAGACAGCTCGAACAACAGTGGAGGCAGAAAACATGGGAAAAAGAGGAAGCAATTACGTAAATGATCAGGATAAACTTGGAAGCATAATGGAAATATTTATTTAAACTTTACAGCCAATGGATGACCCTGCAATGCCTAACCTCTTCCACACAGAATATGTTGCCAGCATAGACTAATGTCGTGTTCATTGGGCAATTGAAATCTACGATCAGACAACTGACATAGCTCAAACTAATGATAGACATCTCCGATATCAAAGATAAAATTCAAAGGAGTTATTCACCATGTTTTATTTTTCACAATTTGAGGAAGTTTGTTTAAACCTAGTTAACTATTTTTATAATAATCTATTCTTAGGATTTATAATTTAGTATTTAAGCCCCTCTCATGAATTTAGAGAGGGTCTAGAAATTTTATCAGAAACAATCTTCAAAACATGCACTTTTTACCCTTTGAGCAAGTTTTGGTGAAATGAATGGGACGAGATTTATTTTCATTTTATTTGGCATATTCTACTGAAAATGTACTTTTGTACTCTTATATAGTCTTAGATTGATTGGAAGTTTAAATATTGGTTAGCATTATTACACTTTTGTATGGCGATGGCATAAATTTTATGTTGAATATATGAATAATTTCTTATGCGATATATCTTTCACAATGGGTTAACTATTTATCTGAAACGATTATTGTTAAAATTATTTCACTTCTTATTGTAGTTGAATGATGTTTATTACCAATTTCTTTAGGACATTATTGTACATTGCATGTTTCAATTTTATTCTCGGGTATAGTCATAACTCGATAGTGTTTAAATTATGATATATGCATGTGATTATTAGTTTATATTAGATTAATTTTAGCTTAAACATTCCTCCAAACTATCATATCTCACCCCATCAGCACTATCATAATTTAAATTCGGAAACTGGTCCCATTATCCCCATTCAGAGCCACTACACCAAACGGAAAAAGAGTTGCCCACCAAGGTTCGGGCCGGGTGGTTTTCCCCCAATGTTGTAAGCAATGATTTTTGAGGCTTCAACATTTTTGGTGCTAGAAGGAGGGCCTCACTCTAAATGGAAAGTAAATCCAAATCAACAAGCCATTCTAAGAGTAAAACTCAGTCACCATCACCACCAACTTCTCGAGCACATTTCAAACTTCCTAATCCTAAGTGAGAAGTTGTAAAAACAATGACAGAGCCCACTGTTGAAATCCCAATGAAGCCAGATCATTCTTCTTCTACTGAAGCCCCTAAAGTCCATTATTTGATTCATAGATTATAGGGGATTTCGATATCTCAAGAGGAATATGATTTATCCAAACATAGTGTTACCTCTCAGTTTACCCCATATCAATGGTTAACTACAGAAAAGAGAGAAAAGTTTGCAATCCCACCATTCAAATTCCCTCTACCAAGCCGTAAGAAAGCTAAGAAGAAACCATCTATGTTAGGTCCCTATAATACTAGTGATTACCCCATTACTTTGTAGTTGTAACCCTTATTAATATTTTTGTGCCCCTATATTCTTATTACTGTGCCCCATAGAATCCCTCTATTGTTATTTTTGTGGCTTTATATTATTATTGTTAGGTCAGCTGGGTTATATTGTGACTCCTTACACTCCTATATGTAGAAATGAGGTTTTTTCATTTGAATCATCAAAGAATTTTTCATTTGTGTAATGTAAAGGAGGTTTTCCCCTCAAATAGGTTGAATTATAAGGTTTTGATCTATCTTTTCTATCTTTTTGTGAGCTGGTTTCATAACATTTGGTATCAGAGCTTTGGATTCTAGGGTTTCGCTGCTCCAATTAGGTCATTGTGGCATTTTCGCTATAACTTTTTTTCTGTGTGCTTTCAATAGCTAAAACAAAAACCCATTTTAGAAGAATTCACATTGAACCTAGGGGCGAAATTTTAGAGTCTTTCACACTATATTTGCGGAAATATGATCTGAGGAGGTTGGTCTTTTTGCAAACTCCTGAATTATATTCCAAACAGGTGACCTAGGGAAAATCCTCATAACTTTCTCTCTGAGCATCAGATTGAAATTTCATAAGAAGGTACAGAAAGAGGATGGATTTTATCTTCTTTTATATATTTTTAAGAGCTCGAGGTCGAAATAGGGACTCGTGGCATGTCATACAAGTTCGCTCTACTTAACTAGTCTATAATCAGGTCACTGTGGGAGAATTGACATAACTGTTCCCTGGAGAATCCAATTTGGATCAGACTGATGGAAGTGAAAAGAGGATGTAGAGGGCTACCATAGATCAAAATTTGAGAACTGGATGATCTGAAATTACAAATATACATCAGATTCAATATCAAGCTCCTACAAAGTGAAAAAAACGTGTGTAGTTTTTTTCAAATTTTTTAATAAGCTTGGTTTGAAAAAATAGTTTGAAGGAATTCAAAGGGCATAGTAAAGCATTATTATCAGTAATTGATGCACCGAGGAAAGAAGATGCAAATGCCTAGTAAGCAACTGGAAATCTCTAGCATGACTCATGAAGAAGAGGAAGAAATGCAACATGATATATCAAAATTATGAGACCAAGCACAACAAGTGTCACTTGCATAAAAAGAAACAGAATCTAAGATGGATGG
Organism: Pinus taeda; assembly: GCA_000404065.3. Taxonomy (NCBI): domain Eukaryota; kingdom Viridiplantae; phylum Streptophyta; class Pinopsida; order Pinales; family Pinaceae; genus Pinus; species Pinus taeda. The sequence goes on from APFE030755355.1 coordinate 72,056, forward strand.
TTTAAAGAAAGATGTAGAAGCTCAGATGAATGGTTTAAATAAAGGCGTAGAAGCTAATATGGATTTTTTAATGGAAGGCATACAAACTAAGATGAATGACATGGAAGCTAAGATGGACGATTTGAAGATAGATTTGACAAAGTTTCTATAAGAAATGAGTACTAGTGGTGAAAGGGTAGTAAAGGAAACTTATGATGAGAACAAAAGAAATGTTAATAATGATTTCATAGACTCTAATGTTGGATCAAAGACCCACCATATTCCAAAAATCGATACGAGGAAGTTTGATGGAAAGGATCTCGCAACATGGATATTACAGATGGAGAAATTTTTCGATCTCAATAATGTGCAAAACACACAAAAGGTACGTATTGCAACTTTATATTTGGAACCAAATCAGTTTGTATGGTATCAATGGCTTTGCTCTTGTAAACAAATTATTTCCCAAAGGTCTCCCACCTATATGTGATCATGATCATGCTATTCATCTGATTCGAGGAAGTATTCCTCTAAACATCAGGTCATACAGATATCTATATGCCAAAAAGAGTGAAATTGAATGTATGGTTGTAGAAATGCTAAAGGCTGGTATAATTCAACCTAGTCAAAGTTCTTTCTCTACTCTAGTAGTATTGGTGCACAAGAATGATGGATCATGGCACATGTGTCCAAATTATAGGGAGCTCAACAAGATCACTATTAAAGATAACTTTGTCATTCCTGTCATTGATGAATTACTGGATGAATTGCATGGACCAATTTACTTCACCAAGTTGGATCTTCATTCAGGATATCATCAAATCAGAATGGAGAATAAAGACATTATGAAAACAACATTTAGAACTCATGAGGGTCATTATGAATTTTTGGTCATGCCTTTTGGCCTTACCAATGCACCTTCTACATTTCAAGGTTTGATGAATTCCATTTTCAAACACTTCCTTAGAAAAATTTTGTTAGTATTTTTCGATGATATACTAATCTATAGGAAGTCTTGGAAGGATCATGTTGAACATGTTGATAGGGTGCTACAACTATTGGATGAGAAACAATTATATGTGAAAAGATCCAAATGTTTCTTTGGAGTGCAAGAGGTGGAATATTTGGGTCATATTGTATCTCATGAAGGAGTTCAAGTATACCCTAGCAAAATTAAAGCCATTAAGGAATGGAAAATCCCAACATCCATAAAGCATTTGCGATGATTTCTAGGGTTAACAGGTTATTATCGCAAGTTTGTTAAGAATTATGGGAGAATAACAACACCTCTAACAACATTATTGAAGAAAGATGCATTTTAATGGACTCTGGAAGCAACAAATGACTTCAAACATCTTAAAGAGGAAATGTGCCAAGCACCGGTCTTAGCTACACCAGACTTCACAAAAACCTTTATTGTGGAATGTGATGCTTTAGGAAATGGAATTGGTGTTGTTTCAATGCAATATTAAAGACCCATTGCTTTTGAAAGTCATCCAATCAAGGGAAAGTTTTTACACAAAGCTATTTATGAGAAGGAAATGTTTGCAATACTACATGCACTTAAGAAATGGCAACCCTACCTAATGGGAAGACACTTCAAGGTAAAAACGGATCATGATAGCCTTAAATACCTTTTAGAGCAAAGATTATCCTCTGAAGAGCAACAAATGTGGGTCACAAAGATGTTGGGTTATGACAATGAAATCATCTACAAAAAAGGGAAGCAAAATGTGGTGGTAGATGCACTCTCAAGAAAGGATGAGGATGTGGAAGCATTGTTGTGCACCATTTCTATTATCCAACCAGATTGGATAAATGAAGCAAGGAAGGAATGGAAAAATGATGAAGAAGTGTGGGCACTTATTCAAAGATTACAACAAGATTCTAGTACATCTGATATATTTAACTGGCAAAATGATTCGTTAGGGAAAAAATATCACTTATACCTTTGTAAGAATTCCCAACTCAAACAAAAGATTCTTATGGAATTGCACACTTATCCCTTAGGAGGGCACTCAGGATTTTTAAAAACTTACCATGGGGTTAAGAATGAATTTTTTTGGGATGGCCTTAAATTGGATATTCAAAAGTTTGTGGCGGAATGTTTGGTTTGACAACAAAATAAAGTTGAAACAATTAAGACCCTGGGTCTATTATAGCCTTTATCCATTCCAAGCCAATGTTGGGAGGAGGTTTCAATGGATTTTATCACAGGTTTACCCATGTCTAAGGGAAAGAGTGTCATCATGGTGGTATTTGACAAAATTACCAAGTATGCACATTTTTGTGCATTAGCACATCCATTTAAAGCCAGTACATATTCTACTACATATATGGAAACAATTCAAAAGCTACATGGAAATCCAAAGATTATTGTAAGTGACAAAGATCCCATTTTCATTGGAAATTTTTGGACATAATTACTTTCGTGTCTTGGTACACAGTTAGCTCATAGCTCATTTTATCATCCTCAATCTGATGGGCAAACTGAGATAGTAAACAAATGTTTGGAAGGATATATTCGTTGCTTTGTATATGATAAACAGACGCAATGGGTCAAATGGTTTCCTCTGGCTGAATGGTGGTATAACACTTCCTTCCATACAACAACAAAATTGACCCCATTTATGGCACTTTATGGATATTAGACACCATCCGTCACATCATATTTAAGAGAAAATTCTAAGGTTCAAGGAGTGGAACATCACATTGAACATCAACAACAAGTCCTCCAACTCTTAATGGATAACCTCGTGTTGGTACAGAATAGAATGAAACAACAGGAAGATCAGCATTGCAGTGAACGAAATTTTTATGTAGGTGATTGGGTATTCCTACGGATACAACCATATAAACAAATGTCCCTCAAGCAAGCTAAGAAGGATAGTAAATTATCATCAAAGTATTATGGTTTGTACAAGGTGTTGCAAAATATTGGTACTATGGCATACAAATTGGAGCTTCCTACAACTTCTTGAGTGCACCCAGTTTTCCATCTTTCATGTTTAATGAAGGTTATAGGAGACAAGCTCCCAGTTCAAACAATATTTCCAAAAATTGATGAAGAAGGAAAAATTATATTAGAACTGGAAGTAGTCATAGAAATAAGAACTCAAAAGCTACGAAATCGATCAGTTTCGAAGTATTTCATCAAATGGAAGAACTTATCCGCTGAAGATTCCACATGGGAGGATGATAATTTTATACATAAGCATTCAAAACTACTCAAGTATTGAGGACAACATTTTTTTGAAGGAGAGGGATATGTTAGGTCCATATAATACTAGTGAGTACCCCATTACTATTGTATTTGTATCCCTTATTAATATTGTTGTGCCCCTATATTGTTATTACTGTGCCCCATACAATCCCTCTATTGTTATTTTTGTGGCTTTATATTATTATTGTTAGGTCGGCTGGGTTATATTGTGACTCATTAGAATCCTATATATAGAAAGGAGGTTTTTTCATTTGAATCATTGAAGAATTTTTCATTTGTGTAATGTAAAGGAGGTTGCCCCCTCGAAGAGGCTAAATTCTAAGGCATTGATCTATCTTTTCTATCTTTTTGTGAGTTGGTTTCATAAAAATGTAAATCTCACAGTGAGTTTCTTTCATCAACACAATCATCATCTTCATTCATTTCATACATATCATCACAAGACCAATCATCCACCTCAGCACTCCAGACCGTGATTCACATAGGTACTGGAACTCCATCTTCCTTTACCCAATCACCTTCAACCACTTCCACATATTCCTCTTCTCAAATACCAACAACGGCTCAACCTCCTCAAAGGCCATGGAAAAATCCAAGAGCTGTTAGGATGGTTGAAACTTTACATCATTGCCAACCCATCTAGAGAAATGGTTACCAAAGTTCAATCCTGATAGTGGCCTACTGGCTGAAGAACACAAACAATTTTATGTTGTCCATTAACTTTAACATAGTGGAAGAAGATGGAGTTGTAAGATTATTTCCATATACTTTGGAAGGAGCAGTAGGATCATGGTATTTCTCATTACCATCAGGTTCTATTATTAGTTGAGATGATTTTCAAGAGTAGTTATTAGATAAATTTGGAGATGATAGATCCATGACTACCCTAATCAATGATCTTTCCAATTTGAAAGTTGAACCTAAAGAACTAATAAAAGACTTCAACTCTTGCTTTAATAAATTATTGAATAAGATACCAACGGCATCTAAGCCCAGTGATGAGGTCCAAAATGAGTGGTATATTTCTGCTCTCCCTTCAAACATAATTATTTTTGTCGATAGAGCTGCCAAACCAACTTTGGCAGAAAATATGAAAGAGGCAATAGTTGTAGAATAACACATTCTAGACGTAGATAAGAAAAAATCGTTAGAAGAATGAAAATCCATGAAAGTGACTTTTAGGGATGAATCCAAGAAGAAACCACCAAAAGATCCTTTTGATCTTGAAGGTTTGCAGAAAGTCCTCAAAACCATGTCTAGTGAAATGGTTGATATTAATTAACATATAGTAGAGACTTCCTCAAAGAAATATTTTAGACCATTTAAAAGGAATTCTCCTATTGATCCTAAACCTCCAAATGCTATCTCAAATGATGAATCAGATGGAGAGGAAGATGAGGTTTCAAAAACTTAAGAACAAAGAGATGATGAAGAAGTGGAAGAGTTACAGGGAATGTGGGATTTTCACAATGAAGAGACACAAGAAACACTACATGTTTCCACCCGAAGAAAAAACCCTTTTGATTTGATACAAACAAATCCAAATCAGAAGGCTTCAATGCCACCTCCCAAGGACAAAACAATAGCTAAGAAATCTTCACAAAAATCCACTCAAGCCACTCCTTCTCAATTGAATTCTTCACCTTGAATTAAAACCTTGATAGTATCTGATGAAATGAAATATAATATTGTTAATGATATGAAAAAGACTAGGGAAAACATCACATTTCATGAGCTTAGAAAATTAAAACATCAGCAAAAGCTACTCCTTAAGGAACCCAAAGTAGTACCTATTGGGTTGTGTTATATTCTTTCCACAACTAACCTACATAGTGAACCAGGGGGTTAGAGGGGGGGCGGATCCCCCCCTTCATTGTGCCGATTGTGCAGCGGGGGGGTCACAGGGTGGGTGAAGCCCGCCCTTCATTGCGCTAATTGTGCAGCGCGGGGGTCATAGGGGGGTTTTGAGGGGGCGGGCAGCCCCCCTCTACAGGGTCCAGGGTAGCACCCTGGGAAATATTTTTGGACACTATATTAGGTCGGGCGAACCTACCTATGGTTTTTGGTCCATGGTAATGGATTCTTCGGCATGTATAAATATGTATTGTGACATTGAAAGGAACATAATGAAAAATCAAGTTGGTAGTCCTGGTTTTGGGATCCAAGGGAAATATCTGTGCATATGTGTTTCATGTGTTATGCTCTGGCATTATTTATTTTCTTTGTTTTAGAATTCATATGCAGGTAATTCCTGTACAAGGTTAAAACCTACATTTGTTATTAGAGTTGTTTTGGCTTCAAGGGGATGCCTTTATTGCTGAGGGGTTTCGCTCGGGCCTATGGTAGAACTTGTTCAGTGGGAGATCTGCGAGATCGATTCTGGTGGTGAAAGAAGATGGCGAGCAGTGGAAAGATAGAGATTGAGAAGTTCAATGGTCATAGTTTTCAGCTATGGAAACTCAAGATGGAGGATTTTTTGGTGGATAAAGATCAGTGGATCGCAGTAGATCCGGGTACTAAACCAACGGGAGTGACCAATGAAGAATGGAAGAAGTTGGATCGGAAGGCAAAGAGCACAATATGATTCTATGTCTTAGATTGAATATTGTTGAAT
>APFE030755356.1:3478-29073 GCA_000404065.3 Pinus taeda
AGTCAATCAACCATGCCTCATGATCTACATGTGTACTTGAAGAAGCCAAGTACACATTCCCACCTTCATCTGAGGTGGCTTTCACCTATGTAGAAGGAGAATCATTAGATCCCTTTCCTTTGTGAGGAGCTTTAGATTTACAATCCCTTTTGTAGTGCCCTTCCTTTCTGTATTTCTAGCACACCACCTTTACAGGCTTTCCTGGAGATTTAGATCTCCCTCTAGATTTAGATCTCCCACTCGATGACTTATTTTTGTTTCTGTTTTGGGACAGTCCTTGTACAGACAAGGCATCACCATTTTGGATCTCCATATTTTTCCATCTCATATCCTCTGTCAACAAGGATGAGCCTATTTCATCAAACTCTAAGGCAGTTACATTGCTACCTATTGCAATAATTAGACTATCCCACGAATCTGGTAGAGAACACAACAAACTGATGCACTTATCTTCATCTGAAATTTTAATATCAACAGATAATAACTGACTTACCATAGTATTAAATGCATTCAAATGTTCTATCACTAAGTCTCCATATTTCATCCTCAAGTTATACAACTTTTTCCACAGGAACAGTTTATTCACCAGAGACTTAGATTGGTACAAAGTCCCTAACTTGTCCCACAAAGCCTTCATTGTAGGTTCCCCTGATACACTTAGCAATATTGAATCTAAGACACATAATCGTATTGTGCTCTTAGCCTTTCGATCCAAGTTCTTCCATTCTTCATCGGACACTCCCGTTGGTTTAGTACCTGGATCTACCACGACCCATTGATCTTTATCCACCAACAGATCCTCCATCTTGGGTTTCCATAACTCAAAACTATGACCGTTAAATTTCTTGATATTTATATTTCCACTGCTCGCCATTCTCTTTCACCACCAGAATCAGTCCCATAGATCTCCCACTGAACAGGGTCTACCATAGGCCCGAGCAAAACCCCTCAATAACAAAGGCATCCCCTTGAAGCAAAAACAACTCTGATACTAAATGTAGGTTTTAACCCAGTACAGAAACTACTTGCAAATGAATTATAAAACACAAAAACTAAACAATGCGAGAGCATAACACATAAAACACGTATACACAGAGATTTTCCCCTGGATCCCAAAACCCAGACTACCATCTTGATTTTTCATTATGTTCCTTTCAATGTTACAATACATATTTATACATGCTGAAGCATCCAATACCATGGACCAAAAACCATCGCATCCAAAACCATGGACCAAAAACCATCGCATCCAAAACCATGTGTGAAAATCATGCACAAAACCATAGGTAGGTATGCCCAACCTAATATAAGGTCCAAAAACAAAATTTTCCGGGGCGCTGCCTCGGACCCTATAGAGTGGGGTTACCTGCACCCTTGAAACCCTCGGTTAACTAAGTGGGCTAATTGTGGAAATAATATAACACAACCCAACACCTTGTAGATAGATGACCAGTGGTAGCACACTTTAAATATATTCAAGGTATGACATGTTATAATATTCTATAATGTTTATTGCATGGTTTCAAATCTTACTACAACAATCCATTTCCTCTTTAAGCCATTCCTTTATAATTGACACATTGTATTTTCTTTGGTTCAAAGAAATATCCATCATCCTCTTATTAGTTTTAGATAATTTAATAATATTGAAAATTTTCTCTTTTATTTTCCATAGGCACATTTGATCAAATTTCTCAGTTGTTTCCTAGTCTTCCTTTACTAGGGCCTCAATTTTATTAGAGATTTGAAGAAGGCCAAGATAAAGGCTAGAAATATTACAAGCTTTATGATAAAATTTTTCTTAAACTTGTTTTAATTGGGCGTTGACAATAGTAGTATGATTTTTGAAAAGAGGCATGTTCATGGTTTCCTTCTTCGACACCTCCATTCAATCCAAACGTGTTTGTTTCAGTTCTTCTATTTGTTTACCAAACCTGATTTCAGTCTTTGCTAATTGGTTTTTGAATTGGGTTTCTCTTTGATGTTTTTATGTTTCATGATTCACGTCCTTTTCTATTATAGTAATCCTAAAACTCTCTTGTAATTCTTGGGTGTGACATTAGGTCATTCTAGACTGTGATTTTATTCAAGTCTTGTTGTTTTTGTTTTAGAGTAATGACCTTGTTTTTGAACTCATCCAATTGCTTGGATATTTCATCCATTAAAAACTTGTTTTTGTTGTAGCAAATGACCCTAGGTCAGATGATGTCTCTTTTGCAACTTCTGTTGGTTCCTCACTAGGACATCTGAGGGAGAGATAAATTATATTATTTGAGTTGAGTTAGTTGGGCTTGTGATATTTGGATGATTTATATTATGACTAACACTTTCATCTTTACACATAGGTTCATCTATGATATTTGTGACCTCTATTTGTTCAAAGATGGGTGTTACTTTTTCTTCTATTTGTTTCTCTAATTTATTTATTTCTACAACATATTATTATTTAAAATCTAAAGTGCCTGATTTGACTTGGTGTCCCTCTGATTCTATTCTTTAACCTTCTTTGAATGTATTGGGTTCATATCATTTGTAATGTACTGCAGATTATCTTTTGGAGTTCCTTGCCCATCAATTTGTTTGATAATAACATCACCTTCATATTCATCTTGGAGAAATAATGGAGTAATAGTATCTCTAGCTTGAATCTTAGTAAGAGAGACAATGGATAGCACAACTCTTTCTTAAATAAAGGACATATACAATCTTCCCTATAATCTTGAATATTATTTTTAACCACATGGTCATTTAAAGTAAGTACTTTGATAATAACATCATAAAAAGTAAAGGAATCTCTAAGAAAATGATCAAAAGAGGATTTGATGATAATAACTCTTCAAATAAATGACTGACTTCAGGGGTGCACTCACTATCTTATTAGGATCACATTTATAAAAATGAATTGAGTGCAACCAAACTTATTTGAGATCTTTTTCTTCCTCCACTGCATGGCCTTTTTCAAGGAGGGAATAGAGACCAAATTTAATATGAAAAACTGGCCAAGATTTCTTGGAATTCATGGCTATAATTTGGTTATCCCATACATGGCCATTTAATTAGATATTTCTCTCAGATCCAATCTATTAGGAATATAGGTTGGAAATAGGTGGGTAATGATGTCACAACCAAAGATTCTAAAATAGGAAAATATTTCTTCTAAAAATCAATGTACAGTGCCTTACAAAACATTACTAAGATACTTGCTTATATTGAGAGGGGATCTACCATGTAGTAATTAAAACAAGGGTGCCATGAAATGGTCATAGATATCATAAATGCGATTTTCATATTGAGACATCGAAGCAATAGAAAAATATTGGGGAATATGTTGTTCCTGTTGTCACCAACAGGAACAATGGTGAGATAGCTATAACAACATCTAGGAGATAGGAAAACATGCAAAAGAGTAGACCAAAACTTGGTGGAGAAGAGAGTGTTTCTTTAATTGTGTTTTTTAGATTATGGGACAATGGATCTACTTAGTTGAATATCTTAGCCTTCTATACAATACCATGAAACAAAGGAACCCATTGAACCCATTCTTCTTTGAAGTGGTTTGGTTAGGGTGGCCATATAATATAGAAACCATGACTATCACCAAAGAGTGTGGGGATTTGAATCTCCTAATAAGATAAATCTTATTTATTTTAGTTTTCAATCCTTGGGAGTCAACAATCTACTTCATAATACACAAGGATGGATCCATTTTATGTTTAATTAACACTTTACTTTCAAAATAAACTAGATAATTATCACTGAGACAAACTTCAAGGGTATATAATTTATATATTTTCTATAAAGTCTCTAGTCTCCAAGAGTTTTATGAAAACATCTCACAAAAAGATAGAAAAGATAGATCCGTGACTTAAAAATCAGCCTCTTCGAGGGGGCAACCTCCTTTACATTACACAAATGAACAATTCTTGGATGATACAAATGAAAAGACCTCCTTTCTATACATAGGAATATAAGGGGTCATAATATAATTAGAGCCGCCATAACAATAATAATGTAAGGGCACAACAATAACAATAGTGGGCTTTTCTGGGGCAGAATAATAACAATACGGGACTACATAGGTGCAACATTATAATAAGGGGGTTGCAATAATAATAATAAGGGGTTACACTAGTAGTATAGGAACCTAACATGCCCCTCTCCTTCAAAAAGTGTTGTCCTCAATGCTTGAGTAGTTCTGGATGCTTTTGTATAAAATTCTCATCCTCCCATGTGGAATCTTCAGTGGGTAAGTTCTTCCACTTGATGAGATACTCTGAAATTGATCGATTTCGTAGCTATTGGGTTCTTGCTTCCGTGACTTCTTTAAGTTGAAATATGATTTTTCCTTCCTTATCAATTTCCGACAATATTGTTTGAAATGGGATCTTGTTACCTATAACCTTCTTTAAGCATGAAACATGGAAAACTGGGGGCACTCGGGAAGATGCAGGGAGCTCCAATTTGTATGCCATAGTACCAATCTTTTGCAGCACCTTATAAGGAACATAGTACTTTGGTGATAATTTATTATCCTTCTTAGCTTGCTTGAGGGACATTTGTTTGTATGATTGTATTTGTAAAAATACCCAGTCACCTATATCAAAACTTCTTTCGCTGTGATGTTGGTCTAATAGTTGTTTCATTTGATTTTGCACGAAAGTGAGGTGATCCTTTTTCTTCATGATATGTCCTTTTATCTTGAGAGTTTGAGGAGTGGTAATTCATGCTAATGCATTACAAGATATGGTCATATTCATTTCTTCTCTCTCTGGGGTTGGTTCCTGGTGTATATCCTCTTCTTTTGATGTTTCTCGATCCTTTTCTTCCTCCTCTTCACAATCAATGTAAAATAATTTCTTCTCAACACACTTATGACCTTTAGTGTATTTGCTATCACAACTGTAACAAAGGTCATTTTCGCATTTTTCTTCCAATTATTTCGGTGTAAACCTTGTAGGTTGTGGAAGGCTAGGAGAAATAACACTTCTATCTTTATAATTGTGAGTGGTAGGATTTCTTGTTTCCATAATTTTGCTTTCAATTTTTCTTTCCAACCCAAATGCTTACTCCAATGAATCAGGTTGCCAAAGACGAACCTCATGTTGAATGTTATCCTTTAAATTCCCCATGAAGACATCAATCCTCTACTTCTTTGGAATATCATTTACCCTTATATTCCTTTTTTTTTGTAGTCCTTAATGTGTTCTGCCATTAAACCCTTCTATTTGAGATTTAACTATTGGCTAAAGAAGGTGTTGCTATTTGTATCCTCATAATGTGCTATCATTTCCTCCATGAAAATTCACCAAGTGACATGTGGTTTACTAGAAAAAATCCCTTTAAACCATAAAAATTGATTCGGTTATAAATATAAAGATGAAATATGAAATATGTACCTTTTGTAACAGTTCCACATCATGTAGATCAAAATATTTCCCCATCTGTAGTATCCATGTTATGGGATCCTTTCCATCAAAATTCCTCATATCGATCTTTGGAATATGGTGGGTCTTCAATCCAATGTTAGATTCTATGAAATCATGATTAAAATTTATTTTTTCTCATCATGAGTTTAATCTACTACTTTTTTGTCATTAGAGGCCTTTCTTGTAGCATCTTTGTCCCACCTTCCTTCAAAACTTCCATGTATCTCTTCAAATCTTCCATGCATTTCTTCAAATCTGCTTCCATGGCATATATAAAACTATTTATCTTAGCTTTAATTACATTCTTCAAATCATCCATCCAATTTTTCTTACTAGGTGTTTCTATTTTCTTGATTCGAGACATTATTTTTCTTCCTTTTTGGATCTCGATCTTGAATCTGTTGTATCACTAAAATTTTGGATCTCCAAGGTCCAAAATTGCATCCTTCGGTAGCCCTCTTTGTCTTTTTTCCAATGCCACTAGTATAATCAATATTAGATTCTTCAATAAAGAGTTATGCCACATCTCCTACGATGACCTGATTATAGACTAGTTCAGGAGAGAGAACTTGTATGACCTGCCACGTCATAGTTTTGACCTTTGGACTTGAAAAATTACACAAAAAAATATAGTATGTCCTCTTTTAGTAACTTCTTATGCAATTTCCATTTGATGCTCAGAGAGAAAGTTATGATGATTTTCCCAAGGTCACCTGTTTGGAATGTAATTCGAGGGTCTGCAAAAATCCTAAATGGCTTGGACCATGTCTACAAAAATATAGTGAAACAAGATTTGAAATTCGAGCCCGAGCGTCACCAATATTTTGGCTCAAATGAGTTTTAATTTCAGAGTCAGAAACTTTGTAGAAAAAAATTATAGCAAAAATTCCATGATGCCCTATTTGAGATGGAATTCTGGAACTTTCAAAAATGCTAACTTCCTTAGGTCATATCTCCGCAAATATAGTGAGACAAGATCAGAAATTTGTATACAAGGTTTAGTAAGATTTTTTCTCAAAAGGGTATTTTTTTAGGTTTTGAAACATCACAAAAAAGATGTTATAATGAAAATTCCATGATGACCTGTTTGGAGCAGAGAAACCCTGGAATCCAAAGCTCTGATACCAAATGTTTTGAAATCAACTCACAAAAAGATAGAAAAGATAGATCCACAACTTAAAAACCAGCCTCTTCGAGGGGCAACCTCGTTTAAATTACACAAATGAACAATTCTTGGATGATACAAATGAAAATACCTCCTTTCTATATATAGGAGTCTAAGGGGTCATAATATAATCAGAGCCGACATAACAATAATATTGTAAGGGCACAACAATAACAATAGTGGGCTTCTATGGGGCACAATAATAACAATATGGGACTACACAGGCACAACAATATAATAAGGGGGTTGCACTAATAACAGTAAGGGGTTACATTAGTAGTATAGGGACCTAACAAAGAGCCAACTAATTTATCAACATCATTAACAATGTTGCAAATTTCAATATTAGTGTGTGAAATGATCCATTGTACCATGTCGCAATAGGGGAGCGTAGTCGACTTGGTTGGAACCTTTTGAAGTTACGTACACTGGATATTGATATAGTTTTCTATGTCAATACTAGGATATTCTTCCAAAATATCCTCTTTATCCGAGATTTCTATTCTTTTTTCAAAGAAATAAAAAATTTCTTCCCATGACATGGCACCTTGCATCCATATTATGTAAGTAGCGTATTATAGAATTCTACATTTGGGTTCTTATGTTCCATGCTCATTTCTTCCAGTTTTTCTTTTTCTTTAAACTCTTGAATAATTGGAATAATCTTATTTTCTTTCCCCTTTTCACCTATAAAGATCAATTAAGTAACCATTAGAGCCATGAATATTGGGCTCATTGTCCAAATATGAAATTCATGAACTAGTATGCTAAAATAACTGAGAATGCTTGCAACAAAATTGTTCCATTACCAACAATGATGTATTAAGGTGAAATAATAAAAAAATATGAGTAAAAATGCTTGAATGAGTGCCTAGGGTGATATTTATGCTTTATGAGGAAATATATAAGTGTTGAGTTAATGAGAAGTAATTTTTCTCATAAACATTTGCATAATTCTAGCCTATGTAGTCATTTCAGTATGAGTGCATGTATAATTCAGCTTTAATGATTGAATAAAGTCATTAATCTAGGAATTCAGGATCTAGTAAAGTATTCAAATATAGATCAATCTTTTGAAGAAAACATTAGATTCAAGTAATAAACCATGATATGTAATTAGTTAGAACCAATCTTTCTTATATTTCAGCTAAACATGTTTAACAATAATTACTTCCTTAAACTAACATCTAGATACCTGGGGTCTGGTGAGTGAAAAAGGTACCAAGCGTATCAACAAACTATATAACATATTTATTATTTGTTCATTGCAACTAATTAATCATTGATTAGTCTAATCCTTTATTAAATCAGGTCTACTACACATCCGGGAAACCAAAGTTCGATATAGGAAAAACATTTATGTTGGAACATAGAGCCATATCAGTGGATTCTATAAACATTTATTAATTAAGGCTTAAAATCATTTTATATTTATTATCATGATTAGTATTATTCGACCATTCAAAGGGAAGGGTATGTAAGGTATGCTAGACTAGGTAGAAGCCCACATGGGCGGATGTATGGACAAAATCTAAACTATAATGAAATATAATGCAATAAAGTTGGTTGTTCCAATTTATTTAACAATGGAACGTGGGAAATCTTCTTATCTGTTGATTCATGAGGTTCATTGAACATGTTATCCCATGATGCAACAAATATCAGATGGGGAGACTTTATATGAATCTCATTTGACTAACCAATCTTAAGTAATCTAGATATGGAAAATATAATCACAGCTTAATTGGACCTAACTTGAACATGAAAATAAATCATTAAGGATCATGGTCAACCAAGGAATAAGTAGGCCAAACCAAGAATATTTGGTAGGGTCCCCATTTATTTAAAAAAAATGGGGTTGGTGGGGGGGGGGGGGGCGGGGGCGGGGGTGTTGTATATACCACAACATCCCCACAATTAGATTCTCCCTACACGCTAGAATTGGAAGGTTAGACCCTCTCAACACTGTAATATTTAGTATATGCCCATTGTTTTGGACCAAAATCTCATCTAAAGAACCGATATTAGATGAGCCTTTCGATAATTTATTTAAATATGTATAAAGAGGTTGATAAAACTGATAAACCTAGAACATGAATTTTTTGCAAAGGAGAAGAGGTAAAATTAGTGGAGTGTCCACTCACATTTTTACATTTATTATTGATCTTAGTACTATCACCAACCTCATCACCCTTAAAATATCTATATTTCTCCATTAACTTGAGAGACCAATCTTCAATGATTAGATTTTTTGTTGTCAAATTAGGGCTGAAACTAAAAAAATCATCCAAAGTTAACAGCTCCGCATTTTGAGTCCATTATATAAGATAAATGGTACCTTCCCAAGTTTATAGAGACGAATTTTTGTTATATTTCAATCCTCTTGGAAATATTTCAAAGGAAATTTGTTGAAAACATGAGAAAATTTATGGCATTAATTAGATATAAGTGGAAAATTGATGTAATCCATGGGTTGTGAGAAGGACCATATCACACAAACCAATTTCAATTATTTCAAACAAACCATCTGACGCCTTTGAATTAACCAAAACCATATCCATTATCCTAGAATTATTTGATTTGTAACTGACATCTATTGTTATAGTTCCTCCAAGGCGATCACCAATAACCTTTAACTCAACCACAATTCACCATTCCAAAGGAAGACCTAGAAGCATTATCCAAATCGAATTTATCACTAAAGAAAAATATTTTGGGTTGAAAAGTGGAGTCAAGTTCTAGTACATTAAATCTAATGACCCCCAAAACCATAAATCTCTTAGATTGTTTGTCGAATCCAATAGTTCTGTAAATATGAACCCTAGTTGGCCTTTACTAAATAAGTGAATATTCAAAATGCATCCAATAAGAGGGACACGTCTCTCCTCTACCTAATCCCATAGAGTTGATTGGGAAATCTTCCTTCCTATAAACTTCCCAACTAGGTTTTTCCTCTAAAGGTGTAGCATATCCTCAAATTTAATGTCCTTCCCTACCACAAGTTCATTTTTTCTACCATAATGATTCAATATCTTCCTCCTTTTCTTTTACGTGGCCTCAAGTCTAAACTAAGACCTTGGAACTATGCTTAGTTCAGACCCACACCTAAAATACCTCATCATAAGCCCTAACTCTAATAGAACCATAGAAAAGAAGAAAATTAGCACCAAAAGGATCATCAAAAGGACGACAAGTATAATCAATAGAGTAGCCATTAATGGGTACCTCCAAATTTTTTCCCAAAACACCTTTATTCAAGACTCCATTTATATTTGGAACCATTCTTTGTCAAAGACATCCATATGAGTCTTGAGATTGTCCATGCTAGAGTAAGCCTTCCCCTTTCCACTTTAACACCAAATTTAGATATGGTTTCAAACTAAGGTGCTGTCACCAAAATTAGTGAAGATGCACTATTAGTAATCCTTTTTTACAAATGTTTTGAATGTTGTATGGATGGTTGAGAATACTAAATTAAAACATTTGATTCTGAGAGCTAATATTCTGATAAATCTACTAGTTCATCATACTTATCTACGTCAAACTTCTCCCTTGCAGTAGATATTTGATTGTGCTCTCTATCCACCTCTAGCCACTCTCATCTCCAAGATTCATTAGATAATATTCTCATTGTTGTACGATTAGCATAGGAATTTTCGACAAAGGCAATGGATATTTCATATTACTTGGTAAATCAATTACCTACATTAGTGCTAGTTGATAAAACTTTGCGTGAAGCATGGACTAGTAAAAACCCTTCTCTTAAACATTTCACAGTTTTTGGTTGTGATACTTATGTGTATATTCCAATGGATAATAGTATTTAGTTATATAATAAAGTTTAAAAATGCATCTTATTAGTTACAAAGTGGTATAAGAGGTTATACACTTTGGAACCTAATAATAAAGAATGCTATTTATGGTTGGGATGTATTATTTAGAAAGATTAAAAATGTTTCCAAATATGAAGTCCAACCAAATGAAGAAGAACAAAAGACAATATATTTTGAGTTGGAGGGTTAAGAATATAACTTAGCAGAAGAAGATGAACCACAAGAGGAGGAACCTAGGTCTTATGGAGATCAATTTAGGAATGAAGGAAACCATAAAGGGATAATAGACTTGAATTTTTTTTATAGTTTTATTTTATCTATTATTGATGATGATCCTAGAACTATTAGGGAGGAAATACATTTAGAGGATATTGAGCTCTAAAAGAAGGCCAGTGATGAAGAAATATATGTCAAGGATAAAAATAAGGCTTGGGATCTAGTTGAGTTGTTGGCTAGAAGAAAACCTGTTGGTAGGAAATCGATCTTCAAGAATTAATTGAATGTAAAATTTAAATGGTGGAAGTACAAAGCCCATTTAGTGGCAAAGTGATATTCATAGGGGAGGGATTTGACTTTGGTCAAAATGTTATCTTGTTCATAAGTTATCTTGTATTAAATTTCTATTTTCTATTGCTACTTCTTTTTATCTTGAAGTAGAGAAAATGGATCTAAAGAAAGCATTTGTACATTTAAATATTGAAGAAGAAATCTAGATGAAACAACTAGAAGTTTGCAGTAAAGGGAAAGAAAGAATTGTTTGCAAGTTTAAGAAGTCCATGCATGCATTAAAATAATCTCCAAGAATGTGGCATGAAAAGTTTGATTGTTATATAATGGGACTTGGTTTTTCAAGAGGCAAAGTTGATCCTTATGTGTATTCCAAGTTTGTTAGTGATCATTTTATTTATATGGTCTCATATGTTATGGTATGCTTCTTATTACAAACAACAATGAAACCATCAAGGATGCCTAAAATCGGTTGTCTTTTGAATTTGATATGAAAGTTATTTGTGCTACAAGTTTATTTTGGGCATAAAAATTAAAAGAGATAACACAAATAGGAAACTATGGTTGAAGGAGAGGAAATATTTTAAGAAAATATTGTAGATATTTAATATGTCAAAATATAAATCAGTCAGTGTTCATACTCCTGTAAGTGTAAATTTATCACACATATTAGTGTACTAAGACACAAGAAGAAGTAGAGGACATGTCACATATTTTCTATGAAAGTGTTGTTAAACGTCTAACGTATGTTATGGTATGTACTATACTAGACAATTCCCATGTAGTGGGAGATTTGAGTAGGTTTATGCTAAAACTAGTGAAGGACCATTAGACTACTATAAATAGGATCTTCAGATATTTGTGAGGCACTTCAAACTATGAAATTTGTGACCAAGGAAGACTTGGACTTCACAAAGAGATAGATAGATATGGATATGATGATGAAGATTGGGTTGAAGTTCTTAATCACAAACCTGATGGTTATGTTCTAACCTATTTGGTGGAGTAATTCGTTGGATAAGAAAGAAACAAGTTGTAGTTGCATTGTTATCGACAAAATTTGAGTACATAACAATCACTCATGGAAACAAGGAAGTTGTTTGGTTGCAAATATTGTGTTCAAGTATTTATTTTGTTCAAAAAATAGTGAGAATAGGTTGTGACAACTCAAGTGCAAATTTTATGTCAAAGTTCCTTACTTATCATTCTAAGACAAAGGATATTGATGTATAATATCATTTTTTTGTGACAAAAAAGTGTGGTTGGAAAATGTTGATACCTTGAAGAATGTCCCCATGACCCCTTGTTTGCAAAGTATTTAACAAGTGGGAGAATGTTGGATATTTGTTGTATCCTTTGTATATATAATTAGTCAAATTTTGATGAGAGTTTGGGGTATTTTTGGGGTAATATATCTTCCATCTAATCGTTTTTGGGGTAGATCTATTGAGGAAATTGTTTGAGTTCCATTATGTGCTATTTTTTCCAATGATATCATCCTATTTAATCTAGCATTGACTAAATGATTAGGTTGTAATCTAATTTAGGTTAATTAATTAAGGTTTTGCATGCAACAAAATACCTATTATTTTATTGTGAATGGTGAAGTTGATATAATGAAAAAGAGAGAAGTGCAACTCTAAGTTTTGTTGGTTTTGTCAATTAAGGGTATGCAAACATGGCTTTTTTTTTACTTAGAATGTATATGCATTACTTAACTTGAAAAGGATCAAAACTTATAATATATAAGAAATATATAATTTTCCATATATTATTATCTGAAGTCCTTATTGAAAAAAATAAATATAAATAAATAAATAAATAAATAAAATCGTATGAAGAGAAAGGCCCCAAATCAATACCAACATCAAAGGTGGGAGAAGAGGAATCCATGTTTCATTTGACCAATTTGTAAGACCTTAATGGGGAGAATTTGGGTAAGTTCATTCAACATTAGATGGCAGGGTTTTGATGGGTATTTATGAAACTATGATGCTTTGTGAGAAATTTACTCTATAGCTTTTGATCACGCTCCTATGGTATTCCAACCCGACACATTTTATTAGCTCACTTATTATTATGGATTTTAGCTCATGATTTTTTCCTCCTCCGCCCCCTGGCTTCTGACGTAAATCCATTTAACACAATTATCTTAGCTCTTTCATGCCCTTTGAAACTGCAGGTCTCTTAGTTTGTGAAAAAAAAAGATGAAATTACTAAAGTCCAAGTCCATGTGGCTTAGCCCCACTAAATGGTGCCAAGTTTTGTAAATCAGGATTTGATTGGCCATTTATATATATTTGTACCTCCCTGAGATACTTGAATTCTTGGATTTAAGAATTGGTGCTCTTTAATTAAGGGAAAATTCTCTCTCTTTCCAAGGATTCAATGGCTTTTTACTTTCTAGAAGAGAAAGAAAATCAATATTTGATATTCTAAAGTGGTCCTTATTTCATGGGATGATAGGGTATGTACTCAATATGAATCAATATTTCAATTCAAATAATAATATTCCATCAATTGTTCTAGTCTAGGGTCAATTTTCCCTATCTTTCCCTTCATTTTTGGAAGGAAGACACCATTCGAAATATAGGTAATGCCTTAGGTAAGTACATAGATTGTGAAAACTACAACATGGAATGTTTGTTTATGTTGAAGTGGATATTGAGAATAGCCTCCAAAATTCCATTCAATTATCACTACATAATTAGATTTTTATCTATCTAGTAGATTATTATCAAATCCCATTCAAGTGCAAGGTGTGCCATAAATATGGCCACTTTTCCTAGAATTGACCCAAAAAGGAACCAACCACCTAACTCCCTAATTCTATAGAACAATGGAAACATCCAAAATGAAGAAGGGGCCCTATGATACAAGTAGACATCCTAAATGGCTTCAAGACCCTTTCTACAACTCCATCGGTTTCATCCCCTATGAGTGCCCTACCGGCAAGCAGTACCACTCCAAAATTAAGGAAATCCCTTCTAGTAGCAGGCATGGGATCCTTAAAAAATGAAGAACATGGAGATGCCCCCGACATCAATGAGAACAAGGAGATCCCCTTAATTTTTTATTACCATATGAGTGAATAATAAATATTAGTAGAAATGTCGCCTGGAAGATCTCCCATCCCATAAACTAGTTTCTAAGGATCTTTGAGACCCTACAAGGATGTTGTTATAGATTCAAGCCATTAATGAATTATTTAAAATATTGTGACATAGATAGGAAACAATAAGCACTCATTATTTTTGTGTTTTCTAAGCTAGGACCTATGTACTCTATTTTTGTCTCTTCTTTCCATACTACTAAAATTTCTATTGGTAAAAATTGGAAGATGTTATATTTGGATGACTTTACTGAGTCCTTTATATAAAAGCAAACCAAGCCCATACTCATTGGGGCTCTTAATTTCTCAAAACCCCATGAATTTGTAGTTCCATAATCAAGAAAGGAGACTAAGCAAAATAATGAGAATAAGAGGGAACAAGATAACAAGAAGGAATCCAAAAAAAATCCTACCGATTAAAGTTCAAATTCCAAGGGAGGAAACATAAAGAAGGAGAAGAAAAAGTGCAAATATTGTAATAGGGGGTTCAATCATTAGAAATATTGAATGAAGGAATCCATTAATCATATGGAATAACTACTCCAACAACATCACTTGTATGGTTACATGATAGATAATTCTAAGAGGAAGAAGGGAGACTAGCCACAAAATGATAAATGTAAGGGTCATGTATTTCTAGCTAATACTTCATCTCATAATACTTGGGTGCTTAATTCAGGAGCCACATGCCACATGGATTCTTCAACAAATTCTTTTTCTCACTTGCATAGTTGTACTAGACCACCCATATTTTTAAAATATGACACACTTGTGGAGGTTTGTGGAGAAGGGAAAATTGACTTGGAGCATGGAAAATACCCAAATTTTAATTAACCTCCTTTCCAATTTATTAGATCACTCATACGGGGTCAAGCAAGAAAGTAGAATTCGCTCAGATAAAATGGTGATTTCAAACATGTTAGATGGTTCTAGAGTTGTTATTGGAGAAGTGAACCACCTTTCAGGGTTATACACTTTCTCTCAATTTATTCCTAAATTTGAATTTACTGTTACATGCTAATCAGGAGACTAGGTTATGGCATGACTCATCTATCCAAACAAGGAATGGTTGAGGGGCTACCACATATAAAATATGTAGATGGTTTTTTATAGGTATGCATACTCGACAAGCATCCTAAAGAAAATTTTGAGATAGATAAGGTTGGGAGCATCTCCTCACTGCCTGAGCTGGTGCATAATGACATACTAGATTTTTTTCTCACCCATCAATAAAGAAGGCAAGGTATGTGTTAACATTCATTAAATATTTTTCATGATATACATCGCTTTTATTTTTTTATTTTGTTTTGTTTGTTTTTGGTTTTTTTTTTGTTTTGTTTGTTTTTGTTTTGTTTTTGTTTTGTTTTTGTTTTTTGTTTTTGTTTTTTTGTTTTTGTTTTTTTTTTTGAAGTTGAAATCATAAGTCTTTGAACATTCCAAAAAAATAAAGCAATTTGTAAAAAATAAAATAGGGAAAAGGATTAAATGCCATAGTATTGATAATGGGGGTGAATACGCAATTAAGGATGTTCAAAATATTTTTTTAGAATTAAACATAAAGCTGAAAATACAATTCCTTAAAACTATAAATAAAAAAGGAGTTGTAGAGAGGAAAAATAAAGCATTAAAAGAGATGGCGAACCATATGATTCATGCTAGATCTTTACCTCCTAAGCTATTGACTATGAAACTTACATTCAAAATATAATTCCAACATAAATAAATAAATAGGGTCACTTATTTTTTGCCCTTGACAAAGACGCAACTCTATGTTAGTCACTTCATTATTTTTTGTTCCTGGGCATGGGCTAGGATTCCCTTTGTTAGGAGGAAGGATAAGGAACCTTAGAGAAGGGAGTGTATATTTGTGGGATATCCATAGAGATTTAATATATATGGGTTATTATAATATTGATCAGATATTTTATTCATCCAAAGAAGTCGTATATTTGAATAAGGTCCCTTACAAGCTCTCCTGGAGTACCCTACTTCATCGTCTTCACCTCTACTCATGTAAGATATTAGTGATACTTCTTGATATCAAAATTTTTATAAGATTAAGTGATATGATATTTTATAAGAAAGAAAATAAATTGAAGATCTAGAGTAGAGGCCTCTGTGGGTACAAGGGACACTTCAAGTAACTGGTTATCTAATGGTTGATCTTGTTGATCCATAGAGAACCAGGTCATAATTTGTGGAGCCTCTACAAGATCTAACTATCATGGAGCATTCATATGCTATCATATATTATTTCATTATTGGATAAAACCCTTAGACCTATGAAAAGGCTAAAGAGAACCCATCTTAGGAAGCCTATGAGGGAGGGGTACAATTCCCTAATGGAGAACAACACTTGGGAATTGGTATCTATTCCTTCCAATAGGAAGCTTGTTGGATGTAAGTGGGTTTATAGAACTAAGAGTAGGTATTGGAATGATTAAAAGTATAATAATTGGTTGGTAGATAAGGGATTCTCTTAGGTTAAATGGGATTTACTATGAGGAGACCTTCACATTGATAGCTAAGATGGACACTATTAGGTTGGATATAGCTATTGCAACTGTTGGTAAATCAAAGGTACATCATAGGGATATGAAAAAATAATTCTTACATCAGGACCTTTAAGAGGATATATACATGAAACAAGCACAATGGTATGTGCAAGATCCATCCTTACATTATGGATTGAAGAAATCATTATATGGTCTTAAGCAAGTTCCTCGAGCCTAATATGATAAGATGGATCCACATATTTTCTCTAAAAGTTTTCAAAGAAGTAAATTTGATCCTAATATGTGAATTTTAGAATAAAATGAATCTCTTTTTCTTTCCATATAGATGATTTTATTATCACATGGAATGCAATGGCTTCTATTTCAGCAGTAAAGTCCACTCTACATGACAAGTTCTCCATGGATTATATGGGATTATTGTCATACTTTCCTAGTCTTGATATGAGCCAAGATGATAATGGGATCAAGTTGACTCAATCTATATATGCTCGTGACATTCTTGATAGATTTCATGATGAGTAGTTGTAATGTAACTCCTACTCCTTTCCTTTTAGGAGTTAAGTTAGAGGATGGTGGTACTATAGAGTTGGTGGACTATACTAGATATTGACATTTGAATGGGAATATTTTATACCTTACAGATTCTAGTCCAGACATCTCTTGTGCAGTTAGAGTAGTTTCTAGGTAGCTATAGTGGAAAGTAGCTAAGAGGATTCTTATATATGTCAAGGGAACTACTAGGGTTTACACTATGCAACATGATATTCCATGGATATTGTTGGTTATATAGTCTCGGATTAGGCTACTATTAGTACCATATTGCAAGTCCACATCAAGATACATTCTCTACATTGGTTTTGGTCCCATATGTTGGTTGTGTAAGAAGTAAGAAACTATTTCTCTTTCATTAGTAGAGGAAGAGTACAAGGGTATTTAAGATTGTTACTCAGGCCATTTGGTTGTAGCACTTTCTGGTATAGCTTGTATACAATCAAGTTTTGTAGACCCAGTTTACAGATAACGAACCAAGAAAATTGAGGTTCACATGCACTACATTAGAGAGTAGACCCATATAGGATTTATTGATATGAATTATTTCCCTTCTTCTGAGTAGACTATAGACATGTTCACTAAGATTTTCACTCAACAAAGATTCACAACTTTATAGGAGCTATTATGAGTCAAGGAAACAACTACTTAGGAGATGAACTTTTGACACATTACAATCTTATTTTGAGCGGGGGTTTTCCCTCATTACATCAATTTAGATTTTATTTATGTTTTGCATGAGTACCTAGCATGGTTGAAAATTGTTGGGACTCATTTGTTAGGACACTCCATGGTTGTTCTTTAAGGGGTTGCTGGGATACATTGCACTTAATAGTTCATCGATATCTACACATAGGCCATCATTTTACCCTATTTCATACATTATTAGGGACTCATATGATCAATTTTATTTCACTACTAGAAATTCCCTACCATTTTGGATCATCTCCTATTTTTAAAATTTCTATTTTTAGTAACTCTATTTTTTGTAGGGTGCTACCTAGAATGACATGAGGTGGTGACTAGGCACTAATTGGGATATGAAATGACGATTTACTCTCCATTATTTTATCCCTAAGGTCCCTAATATGAATTCCCACTCTTATTTTGGGAAACTACCTTAGCCACTCACATGCCAACTAATTTGTTGATTTTTAGTTCCATTTTTGGAGGTTGTATGGTATTAATTGCATGTGAGAGTTATTACATCAATTCTAAGTAATTTCTAACTCCACCTAATTTTAGTTAATTCTTTAGTAGTGTTGAAATGTGAAACGAGATATGAAATATCAACATGAATCACTTTATTATTCACAAATATGTTACATATATATAAATTGTGTGACCATTGGATTCATCTTCACAGGCCTGTTGGATTCCCCTCGATGGTTCACCTTCCACACCATAATCCTTAGAGAATTAAGTGTCCAACACCCCCCCCACTTAAGTCATAGGGGCGTATATGAGTCCAAGAAGAGATATGAAATACAAAAATGCAATAAATGTTCTCTAAAATAATGGTATAAGGTGGGAGAACTTGAGGTCTCAATCTATGGTGGTTTAAGGCTGAACATCAACACTAGAATTCTTGGTGCAGTTTTTGGAACATTTCCAAATCTAGCTAGAAGTTGAAGTCTTATGCTAGAGGAAGTGCTCCCTATTGTTGTGAAGAGGGAAACCATTTAGGTTGCAACCTGGAACACTCAAGATAGTTCCTAGAATAGTTCCAAATCTAGTTAGAAGCTGAAGTCTTCCACTAGAGGAAGTGATCCCTATTGTTGTGTGTTAGGGTCCTATAATTTATAGGATCTCAAGGTGATTGAGTTTTTATCTTAGAAATATCCTATTGTAAATAATTGTCAATTTGCAAATTATTTCCAAAAGAAAAATAGAATAAAAAATAAAAGAGGGTATAAACAAAAAATATATTGAAAAAAGAATAAAATATAGAACCCCATTAAAGAAAGAAAAAACGAAAAGAAAATAATACTAAAACTGTTGCAAATTTAAATGCCTCTACTCATAGATAGTTTTTTTCATGATTGATGAATAAAGGTTGTGTGTAGCTTGTTTAAAATGCCACAATGACTAGTTATTTGTTTAACCATACAGTATAATCATGGTTAAACATGTTTGAATTTGTATAAATTAGATTAGAGAATAAATATTTTCCAAACAGTTTAATCTTAGTAAATCAGTAGCTAGGTAGAAAATGACATTGGTACAACTGTTTAATCTGAATCAATAGGAGAAATAAGTGATAGGATTTAAGTAGTTTTGATTTTCCATAAAAGAAAAAATTATGGGTTTGCTAGTCTAAATGCACCACTTTAGAAAAAATAAAAAATGTTAGTTTAGAAAAGAAATAGTTAAAGGGAAGGCAGAAATAATTTGGTGTTATAAATATATTTATTTTCCCTTTTTCCTAATTTTCAAGGGTACTATAAAGAGGCGCATCTGGACAAAATTATTTTGTCGCATATGGTTTAAAAAGGCTGCAATTAAAAGCAATGGGGTTCCTCCACCCTTCCAGATTGACGAAGCTTATTCATTTTCTGCCCCCCCCCCCCATCCTAGCTTTACTGTCATGGGGGGGGGGTGGGGAGGTCTGAAAAAGAGGTATTTCCCACCAAGTCCCATCCCCACATGGCCTCCTCTCTACATTTCGCAACCCCCAACCTATACCACATACTGCTTTCTACCCCCTCCAAAAGCCACTTCCCCCTCATCCCTTTGTCGTTGTCCCTAACTAACACCTGCGCCACTCCTATCCTGCCACGTCTCCTAGTTGTTGCCCCAATTGAAACCCTTCTTGGAAAATTATCATTAACCATTTAATTTTTCCCTCCAGGGTAATGGTTTGACCTCAATGGTCCCACGCCAACCTTCAAAAAAAAAAAAAAAAAAAAAAAAAAAAAAAAAAAAAAAAAAAACCCTAAAATGGACTCCATTACACCTCCCACTTGCTTATTCTCTGCAATTCATAGGTTTTCTTTGCAAAGCAACCTAGTTTCAAAATATTTGTTGAGGTATATCAATTTTCAGCATTCTTATCCCTTCCCCTGGCAGCTCACGACATGTCATTCCTTTCTTGGTAAAAATTTATTCCCAATTTCATATTTGTCATTTACTGATCAACTATGCTTCCAAAGAGAAAGAACCATGAGGACCCTGCGAATCCATTAATCCCTCCACCTATAGACTTATACCATATTCCATTAGTGAGGGATTACATGATAAGTGAGACACAACACGACTGTGAATTGTTGGAACTTTATTTCTGGCTGGAGGATAAACATGTTGATAAAACAGATGAAATTGGACTGTGGGAGTCCAATCTTCCTCACTACATTTTCCCTCTGACCTTCCATGCCCCTGAATTCACCAGGAAATGCCAAGCTTGCTATGTTTCGAGCCAAAGAGCAGTTATAACCCCATCTGGTGAAATTATTTTTTCAATCACTACCCAGTCTATAAACTAGATGATGTTAGCTCCCCCTGTGGAAAAATGTACCATTTTCCTTAGAAGCCCTCACAGAACTCTATCAGAAACTTTATTTTTCTAGAAGAGCCAAGATTTTTTATATCTTCTTACCAGAAAACACCCAATTGCCAAAGAAAAATCCTCCATACCCTTCCCCAATCTTCCCTAATCAAGCTAAACAAATCATAACCATAATTTCATACATTCTGGGTTATTATTCTGATTCGTGGGTAGATGATCCCATTCTAGGCTTCCTTTCCATTTTCTCCACAGATAGTAAACCATCTATTTTGTTTAATTTTAGTCAATTATTAGCTGATAACATCCATGAAGAGTTTCTTAAATTTCCAACAATCCAAGTGTTTAAGTACACTTCAATTTTGAATTATATGTTCGTGTATTATCAAGAAGTACAGGTTGAGTTTTTCCATGTAGAAGCTAGATGAAGAGGGAAACCAATAGTTAGTTATACTTTGAACATCTTTAGTGATGAAAGAGTAGCAAGAATTCTCCTATAAATAGTTCATTGAGAAGATTTTTGACCAAACTATGATTGTCCTAAACAACTCAACACAACCCAGAATCAGTGAAGACATCAAGAGGATTCTACATTTGACAGATCAGGCCAAGACCAGAGACTGGTATTTATACCATAATTACATAGAAATCATAGTTTATGGATGCGAGTTAGCACCATACAAACTCCAAAAATACCTCCTCATGAGGATCTTTTCCATTGAATATATCAGACAAATGCTAAATTCAGATGATATTCACTTTGTGGTGGCAAAGAAGAAATCCTAGTTTTGAATAAAGACATAGGTGGGCCCTCTCATATGCAACACCAGGTCAGTCGGAGAAGAAGCATATAAAATCCTTAAGGAGATGAAATTCAGCCTAAGTTTCACATGGTCTTATGAACCTTGGGGTATCATTTCTAATATGAGAGTAGAAAACACAACTACTCCATATATCCATACCCCATGGCTTGAGATAGAAAAATATGTGAACTAGCCAGTATGGGAAGATAATACATTATAGGAAGCTGAAAAGAAATTGTTTTCTACTTCGAATTTACAGACCCCGAATCCTCAAGAGAAAAAACGTAAAAGACAGAGAGAGGAGGGATCATCATCAACAATAGGTATGGAGGCCAAGGATTCATAATTAGTTACAAGAAAAGAACTAAGATGACTCCTAGGATAGATACATAAAAGGAGGCAAAAGATCAAGTTGTCATTATAATTGGAGAAACACCATCTACAAGCAAGAAGTTTATTACATCTCCTACTGGACCTTCACTATCACAAGATAAAAAAAAAAACAGAGATAGCTTCATAGAATGTCCAAGAAGAAAAGGAAATAAGTGTTTTTGACAGGTACCGAGAGATCAAACTTAAGAATGAAATTCTTAGGAATAACACCTACAATCAATTTTGGAAGCAGACTTCCAGTTCATAGAGCAGACTATTATCAGTTTTTGATATAGATAGAACAAGGAAATATTTAGATGGCCTTCCTTGAGGCCCAAATTCCACATCCTAAGACACCAGTAGATTACAAGAGCATAATGTTTGAATTCATCACCAAAGATATCCATCTCATTGATCAAATGGAGATGCATAAACGGACTAGTGATATGATTTTCTCTACCTTAACTAATACTACTATGTCATTGTCAAAGCTCCAATTTTCACATGCAAACATTCAGTCCTATTTAAAAATGGAGAAGATATATATATTTTTAGCAAAGGAAAATAGAATCAATTTTTTAGAAGATTTGGTAATCAAGATAGGATATGATCCTCAAGATATAAATGCTATAGAGGAGATCATCAAGAAGCAAAATATTGATACTGTAGCATTGCGAAGAAGCTAAAACTACCATCCACAGAGGATCCTTTGACTAAAGATATTGAAGAAAATGAGACAAATAAGGCTGATATGATGAAGTTAATCAAGGAGCAGAATGTTCAGATCAGACAGATGGAGGTAAAAATGGAGTAAATGATCAAAGAGAAAGAACATAGTCAAAAGGTAGCCACAACCCCCCTGGATGCTACACCCATCACTCAAATCCTAGCTATAGGATCTACAACTGCAACAACCTCTTAAACTCAAGCTACAAGTGCTAATTAGGTGAAAAGACACTGGAAAATATGTCAATCTAGTCAGAAGAATTTAAGAAGTTGCATGGGCAACTCAAAGCTTTGCAAGAACAAAAAGCTAGAACTGAAGCTTCTCATTTGGCTGAAGTACAAAAATCACAAAGGCTACTAGAGAGGATATAAAAGATGGGAAGAACATTTGGTCAAACCTTGGCCGAAGCCAAGGAAACCATTTGGATGGCTATTTTGGACTCCATGAATGAGATTTGGCCATGCATCCAAGTCATTTTTGAACAGAAGGAACTAATACAAAAGGCCAATGAAACCATTACTGAAGTAAGGGAGAAGCTACCAACATCAAATTCCTGAATTCAAAGAATAAGTATGAACTTGAAGAGCTAGGAATTAATGATAGGATTGCCACCATCTTGGAAGTCAAGACGGTTTTAACTAAAATAAATCTCATTACTCAATTGGAGGAGAAATGTGAAACACTGGAGTTGGGAGTGAACATATTATTCAACAATATTGAAACATTAAAACAAAAAGGATTGCCGAGAAGATATGTGATTAATGACCAACTAATTACTGAAGAATATTTTGCTATAAAGATGAAAGAAGTGGCCATAAACAATACTAAATTCAGTGGTATAAGAGGAAGCATGATAGCTAGAGCATTCTTAGAGACAATGAGAAATGAATTCTTTATCTAGCATGAGGTAAAATATATTTTCCCAGTAAAGCCAACATTTGAAAAGTATACTGAGGTTGATGAGATTTACCGAAGGGTAATCAAGTTAACCATTTCAGATGTAAAAAGGTGGGAACAACTATGTGATCTATTGGACTAAAAAGAAACTTGAATCCAGAGAGAACATCAGCCAGTACATCAACCAGCGCAACACAGTTATAGGATGATTCAGCCACTGAATCCTCCAAAACAAAGCCACCTCTTCATGCAACTATCCACCTCTCCTATGATTTTATAGAAGATAGATTTTACTGTTTTAGATAATGCCAATAATACACTGTCAGTTGAGACAATGATTTTGTAATCATTTTGTAGTTATTCTAAAAATATTTCACAGTTTGAAGTATTATAGGTGGATTGTTGAATATAATGTCCTCTATGAATTGTAATTTTCAAGTTGCTGGAAGCATCAATAATACAAGGACATTCTTCACAGGATTCATGTGGTGTACAAATTGGTGATTTTTTTTTTTTTTATTTTGTTCATGTGTTTAATCATTGTCTCTTTTCTCTAAATTTCTGAAAAGCTTAATTACATTAAAAAAACTGTGACGAATAGGATATGTTATACAGAACACCCTATTCTGGCTGTTAGTGATTTATATGTTTTTTGCTAAAGTCAAATTAAGGAATTGTTCATTGCTCCTTAGTTTCTACTAAATCTTACATTTCTTATGTTTCATAATCCATTTGAAATTCTGAAAGATCCAACTAGTGCAACCTAGATTGCCCTGTGAAACTCCTTAAAAGTTTGATGCAGATCCAATTAATCTATAGAATCCATAGCCCAATGGAAGTATAAAAATTTTATCGACCAAACAATCCAACCAAAAACAACCAGTACAGTAATAACTAGCCTAAAATTTACACCAAACATAGCTAAATTTTACATAGAGACCCCTCTCTGAAGTTGGTAGGGCTAGATTTAGCATAAAAAATACAGAACGACAACATTGTGAAAAGGGAAACCATTGACGTCTCAACCTGGAATGCTTGATATCATTCCCACAATAGTTCCAAATTTCTCTAGAAGCTGAAGTCTTCTGATGGTGGAAGTGCTCCTTGATATCAGTTTGAAGATGACCAAAAAATGTGCAAAAATAATGCTCATGGAGCATTACTCTATCTCTAGCTACAAATCTGAATCTAGGTACGGCTGAATCTGGCTCTAGGATTAGGAAATAGGTTCAAGCTATGGCTTAGTATTGCTTGATGTGGATTTAGATCTTGTAGATGACCATCAATTCCCCCCTATCATATACAAGGTCAGAAGATGAAGAAATCTCAACTGCAAAACTTTTCAATACTCCAAAATAAATTTTGTGGTATGACTGAAATATCTTCTTGGCTACTAAAGCCTATTTCCAAGAAGAAATTAATCTAAAGTGAATCTTTTTTCTTGTAGGAGTCTTTCTTCTGAAGCATCTGCTTGAATTATTAGTATTTTTATGACAATGCTCATACTGGTGAAGATCAAAATGATTATCTTTCATATGTCCAACTTTGTCAAAATGTTGGCATTTGACAATCTACTGTGAATATCGAGGAGGAGCAGTTGAAATTGAATAGCCTTGAAGAAACCCAACACTTTTAAAATGAATAGGATTAGAATAGTATGGAGTATGAAATGACACCTCCTTTTCATATCAAATATCGATTATGTTCTTATTGTAGACAAATTATTCCCAAGGTCTCAAAATGGGCTTGGGAAGTGCACTCTCAATTTTTGCATCTATATGAAAATCTATTCCTACTTTGGGAATAATGATCTGGCCAATCTCTGTTATTCTTTTAACCTGCAAAAGACACCCAAATACAGAATATGCGAAGAAAAATACCCAGAACATAGAATAGTGAGAGTCAACCGAAAATATTTTATTATTCAGAAAGCAATGTTCACTGGCCTCTTCGAAGGGGCAACCTCCAATAGAGCAGAGCTCGATTCAAAAATAAGACACGATGCTCCTCGCAGGGAGTCTCTATCCTTTATATATGACTCATACATGCAATACCATGGATCAATACCATGGGTTTTATTAATACCATCTATCTAATACCATGGCCCATTGCAACTAACTGTGGTCCCGTCATTAATTACGGGTTAACCACTTACAATTATTAATATGGGCTTTATTGACTCTTTA
>APFE030755371.1:9709-38699 GCA_000404065.3 Pinus taeda
ATGATTTGGTTACAAAGGTTTTTGGATGAATTGGGTAAGAAGCAGGAGTTGGGAAAGTTATACAGTGACAGCCAGAGTGCCATACATCTTGCAAAGAACTCTGCATTTCATTCCAAGACTAAACATATACATCTCAAGTACCATTTCAAACTATCAGTGTTGGAAGATGGACAGTTGAAGCTGGAAAAGATACACACTAGCCAGAATCCTGCAGATATGTTAACAAAAGTTCTAACCAGGGAGAAATTGAGAATCTGCTCAGTTTCAATTGGTCTTCAAGTATGATGAAGAAGATGAGAAACAGCCAGGTCCAAAGAGGATTCATTGTCTAGCAAATGAAGCAGCGGTGGAGTTGATATAATCAGTCTCCAAGTGGGAGATTGTTGGGTTTGGAGCCTGATTATCTTCTGTATTCAAAGGTCTCAGTCGGATGTATACCCAAGGAAGATTGTACACCCATCCACGCGGGGGGGTGCGGGGGGGACTTGTCCCCCTCACGAGGGTTCAGGGGGGTTGATCTCCGCGAGTTGGGGGGTCCGGGGGCCAACGGTCCCTAGGCGAGGACTCGGGGGCAATGCCCCCGAAGCTTAAAACAAATGTAAAATTGCCTTGTAAAAGTCTACTAATTTCTAGTCAATCTGGGCCTTTCATTAGGCAGATGATCTGACAGTAGAAGTTATGTTATGAAACCAGCTCAAGTAAAGATAGAAAAGATAGATCAATGCCTTAGAATTCAGCCTCTTCGAGGGGGCAACCTCCTTTACATTACATAAATGAACAATTCTTGGATGATTCAAATGAAAAGACCTCCTCTCTAAATATAGGAGTCTAAGGGGTCATAACATAATCAGAGCCTACATAACAATAATAATGTAAGGGCACAATAATAACAATAGTGGGCTTCTATGGGGCACAATAGTAACAATGTGGGCACTACATGGGTACATCAATGTAATAAGTGGGTTGTACTAATAACAATAAGGGGTTACACTAGTAGTATAGGGGCCTAACAAGTTATGTTTAATTTAGGGTTTTTTACCCTAGAAGGCAACCCCTCACTATATATGATGGAATTGTATTGTGTTTATGTAAATCTGTTCTCTAAGTGAGGAAGAGAGAGGAGATTGAGAGCAAAGAGGGAGTTACAGCGAATTTGTTGTAGGTTGTATCTCTTCAGTTTGCTAGATAATATAATAAAAGAAGGATTGGTTGTTTCTCCGTGGACGTAGCCCAAACTGGGTGAGCCATGTATATCTGTGTCTCTCTTGTTTTATGTGTTTTATGTGTTTATATTTCTGCAATATTTTATGTGTTCCATTGCTCTGTAATATATAATTTTCTAATAAGGAAAACCTTATGCCCACACTCGGTTTTTATGTTTTCATGTTTTCATGCCTATCTAATTAGTAGAGGAGGAGAAGGAGAGAAATATAAATGAGAAAACCTAAATAAGAGGTCTTTATATGCGTCTCCGAAGAAACAAACTCTTCTTCTCTCAATAAGTCGAGATCCCTTTTCCGCCCATAAAATGAATAAGGACCAATGCACAGTCCTATAAAATAAATAAATAAAGGCGAAAGAAGAGAAAGGCTTTTTGTGCAGAGACATGAAGCAAGCAACTCCGTCGAGGTATTGTCCAAGCTTACTGGAAATGGAGCAATGTTTGTGTTTCTGTAGAGACTATGTCAGGGTATTGTCTGGGTTTTCTAGCAGTGCAACAACACCAGAGATGAAAGAACATACTCTGAAAATATTAAGCTCTCAAGCTTCACTACCCTTCCCAACTCGAAACTTTATAATATCGTTGAATCTTATGATGTGTTCAACCGAGAAAGGTATATGGGGGACCGTGTTTATTTATGGGGTAAGTGGGGAGACTAAGGTAATCTACATGATGAATCAATAATCCTTGAAGAACCAAGACCCTGCACAGAAGACTTAACCAAGGTAGAGAAGATGGAATTCTCTCAGTGTGTCACTACGTGTTGTCACTACTACAACACCCTCCAAAATTTTGGCTTACGCTCAATTTTGAAGCCTTCCTTGGTCTTGTACATTGTTGTCGCAAACTTTGAAACTCATTCCATGTGTTTTCTTGAGGATTTTTTGTCCCCTTTGTAATATAGGAAAAATGTCATATTTTTGCATGTCAGTTGTCGCATCATGTATGTTATGGTCCTATAATAATAAGATTCATAATTTTGAATTGGCTATGATTAGTCTTGTAATATTGTACATACTTTTGCTTTCTGCAAAATGTTTTCCCATATTAAAAATTTAAAAAAAAAATGAAAATAGGGTAAGTCCTAAAAGAAAAATCAAAGGACTAAAAGAAAAGGATCAAGAAAGAAAATAAAATATGAACCCCACCAAAAAGAGATAAAAAATAGATTCTGAAAGTGATGCAAATTCAAATGCCACTACTTTTTACTTTGCCTTTGCAAAATAAGATTGTGTGCAACTTGTCAAAAATGCCACAATCCATGAAGGTCAAATAGTTTAATCTTGATTCATTCATGCTTTAAATTTCATGCTGATAAATAGAGAAATAAAGATCTAGCCAAATTGTTTAATCTTGGCAGATCAGTAGTTACGTAGAGAATAATGATGCGCTCATAGGTTTAACCTGAGCCATTGGAAGTCATAAGGTTATAATTAGATAGTTTGCTTATCAAAGAAAAAAAATAAAGGATCATCAAGCTCAAATGCACCCAATAAATGAAGAGAAAATGTTAGGGTAAATAAAGGGTAGGTAACAGAAAGAGGTTTTGGAATGCACAAGGTTGCTAGCTCAAAAGCACCTTCATCATGCTTGATCATATGTTTCATGTGTAGGAGGAATTATCAAAGAGAAAGGTCATTCACTAAATCTCATTCACTAATTTCCTCTCATTCCATTAAACCCCTTACATGTATAAATTATTAATTTCCCTTCATTACCCCTTCATTACTTTTCATTCCATAATGTTTTTCCCCTCTTGGTTCCAAAGGACCCTTCCCTCTTCATTTCCCCATGTAAAAATATCCCTACCCCTTCATTTTACCTTTCCCCTTATAATTTCTCATTTTCCCTTGTAAACCCACTAAAACCCCCTTATCCTAAGTTTAAAAAGTTAAATGTATCGGGCCCCATTGAAAAAACCCTCCCTGATACCCTTTTAACTCAACCCTTACATTATTCTAACATATAGTTCCCCTTTATATATATAAACCCCCACTTTATAATTCCCCAACCCTCACTAAAACTTTGTATATATTTAACCTGCCGCACCATTTATACCCGGGCCTCGCCACCAATCCCTGACTTATCCCTCGCAACTCTACCACACGATAGCCCTTCGATCACCCACCTCTAGATCCGACGGTTCACATCTCATATCGCGTGCTCCAAAATCCGACCTTTAGGATCCCAAAAGCATGCGAGATTCACTGTTTTCCATGATCACCCTTTTTCTACATGGTAGCCCCACGTTATATCACGTGCTCCCAAAAAATACCACCCTATACTCAAAAGCGGCGCAATAAGCCATAATATCACCTCCTCGCGTAAAAGGAAACCACCGACTGTTCATACATTAATCCTACGCCCAAAAGTTAACTGTTGTTGGTTAAAAATCAAAAAGTCGCCCTTTTTACCCTTTTCACTATTATTCTATTACCAAGAAACGTATGCTGACCAATTCTAAACCCCGAAGCTCTACTCAACCATTTTAACCCCACTTACAACCAGCAGACACTGCAAACTCCAATTTGAAGCAGCACAAAGACCATTCAAGCCTCAGAAAGCCTCTGCTACTCCCACAGAACCCTAACTACACACCAAATCTTCGTTTTCCAGGTATTCTTGAAAGAACCAAAAAGCCCTCTACTTAAACTTTGCACAGTATTTATAAAAAGTTAATCAACTGAACTAATTAAAAAACCTTGCCAAACTAAAAGAACCCCACTATGCATCCAAAAGCCCTTTCCTGCAAACTGTATTCACCTTTTGCACTATTCTAGAAGTCTTGAACTTACTCCTTAAGCCAGATAAGGGATAATTCAATTAAATAAGAAAATTTTTGGCTTCCCAAAGCATTCTAAATGAAGAACCCCTACAAACCCCTCACCTGGATATTGACCACCTCCCATTGGCTGACAGAGATTTTCAAATCAAAGAAACAGTTTCCCTTAGCCATCTATTAAAACTCCACTGCTATAATAAAGGCAAATTCCTTAACCACAGTGATGATATTCAGTTATGGGAATCAAATTTGCCCATATACTTGTTCCCACAGGTATACCAGTTCCCTGAAATCATCACCTAAGCTAGCTTTGTTATATCCCAAGCCAAAGAGCCATAGTCTCTCCTAACCAGCAGATTTTATTTACAATCACTACAGAGTCAATAAGCCAAATGTTTCAGGTCCAGCCAAAGCCAAATGAAAACCTATTTTCTATTGAAAACCTACTTGAACTATACTTGAAGCTAGACCTTCCCAAGAGGTCTCAAATTTTTCGGGCTTTCATCCTAGAAGAGGCTCATATTCCTACAGAAAGTCATCCATACTCTGCCACCATTTTCTCTGAGAGGGCCAAACAAATTATAACCATGCTCTCTTGTATTCTAGGATATACCGCTAATGAGCATGTAGATGAGCTTATACTTGCTTTCCTCTATATTTTTTTTCCTAGGCAAGCCTCCAACTACAGTTTTCAATTTTACCCAATTCTTAGCAAACAGAATCCATGATCAATTGATCAGATTGCCAAATGAAAGAGTATTCAAATAATCTTTAGTATTGTTCCACATGTTCCTATATTTCCAGTCAGATAGGTTTCCAGTCAACATCCAAAAGCTGGAAACTAAGGGCCATCCTAGATCTATTACCTTTTGGACACCCTTAATCCAAAAATATTCCATTATTTTCAGCTACAAGGAGTTCATTGATTCCTTTGTTCATGAAGTTGTCAATATGCTAAGCAATAGCAATCAACCTAGGATTAGTGAGGAGATAAAGAGAGTTTTATAGTTGTCTAAAAATAGTAGAATAGGAGACTGGTATTTATACTAGGACCACACTGAAATCAGGATATATGGATACCAACTCACTCCCTATAAGCTGCCCAAATATCTCCCCATGAGGATATTTGCATTAGAGTATATTGGGCAAATTATAAATTCAGATGATGTGAATTTTCTATTAGCTGGTAAGAAAACATAGTGCAGAATCAAAAACCAGCTTGGTCCTTTTATCTGTAATAATAGGGAGGCTAGAGAAGAAGCAGAAAAATGTTTACAGGAAATGAAGTTCAGTAGCAGTTTCATGTGGCATTATGACCCTTTGGGAGTCATAGACAAACTAAGACTCAAAATTAAATTGAGCCCTTTTATGCATGAGTCTAAGCCAGACATTGAAAAATATGCCAACTAGTCAGAGTGGTTGGAAAACACCTTGATATATATGGAGAAACAAATGGATACTAGTTCTATTTTGCATGCTCCAGCCCTGCAGGAAAGAAATGTAAAAAGGACCAAGGAAGAAGGTTCTTGCTCAAACATAGATACAACACATGACAGATTTGAAATCATGTATAGGAAGAAGCCCAAGCTAAATACCGTGAATGTGCAAGAAGAGATAGTTGAGACAGTTAAGACACTCTAAATCATTGATACAAATACAGTGGTCAAAGAGAACACAACTCCAATAGTTTCAAAGGAAACTCATCAGCCTTCCACGTCTAATACTCAGAGTATTTAGAAACATCTTAGCATTGAGGTCTCATAATCAAGCAAACCAGTGGATAAGGAAAAATACATAAAGGATAAGTATAAAGAGATCAAGTTGAGAAATGAAGCATTGAAAGCTGAAACCTATGCCCAGTATTTCAAACAGACTCCTAGTAGTTAGAATAGGTTAATTTCAGCTTTTCACATTAAAATAGGGAAAATGCAAATGACCTTTTTGCAGCCTATAGTACAATAGCCTAAGTCATCAATAGATTACAGAAAGACAGAATTTGAAGTTTTGGCTAGGGATGTTCATCCCATAGATCAGATTGAATTTCATAAGCAGGCAGGAGAAATAATATACTCAATAATGACCAACAAAACTATGAGTGTACAGAAACTTCAAAATTTTCTAGACAATATCACAACACAGTTTAAGCTAGAGAAATCATCCTCGCAAGCAAAGGATAACATAATCAAATCATTAGAAGAATTGGTTATTGAGATTGGATATAATCCAAATGACATCAAGGCAGCAGAAAAGTCCATAAAGAAGAAAAATGAAGACATTGTTGCATTGAAGAAGCAACTAAAATTGGCTCCTTCTAAACATCCATAGACCAAGGAATTTCTAGAGAGCCAAACCCAGAAAGACGAGATGATGGACCTCATTCTTTAATTAAATGCTCAATTAAAATAAATAGAGAATGAAATGGATAAGTTAATGAAGGAGAAACAGGCCAACATGGAAGTAGCTACTCTCATTGTTATTCCTATAGTTACTAAAGCAGATCCTTCTACTTTGGTAGCTTCATTGGCCCCGCCAGCTCTAGTAGCTACAGCACTACAACTGCATCAACAACTACATCAGCAACAGGTTCAACAACAGCAGTAGCTTATCCTAGTGATGAAGAAAGTAAACTAGTCAAAGCCATGGAGGATATGTCCATCCAAACCACTGAAATAAATAGACTTAAGGAACAAATAAAAAGTCTAGAGGATGAGAATAAATTGGCTCAAATCATGCATAAGAATGAAGCTCAGAAATCAAACAGGTTGAATGAAAGGATATAGAAATTAGAGAAAGAATTGACACTAAAAGAGCCACTAGCCCAAGAAAAACAACTTTTATGGGCCAATATCATTGACTCAGTCAATGATATTTGGCCATCTATACAGGTGATATTTGAGTAGAACGATTTGGTCAAATAGGCTGGTGAGGCAATTCAAAGGGTTAGAGCCGAACTTGGAAATATGCCAGAAGAAGCCTCAAGAATAATCCAGTTCCTTAACTCAAAGAACAAGTATGAATTGCAGGAGCTTGGAATAGCTGACAAAACTGGGACCATACTAGAGGTAAAGAAGGTAATCACCAAGAGGAACCTGATGACACAACTTGAGGATAAATGCCAAACAATGGAGCTAGAAATAGCTAAGTTTATGGTAAAAATTGATGCTTTGAGGCAGAAAGGTCTACCTAATCCATTGGTGATTAATGATAGGTTGATGCCACATGAAGGCTATGATAAGAAAATCAAAGAAGTGGCAAAGGAACAAGCCAACAATTCCTCTATGAAAGGGATGCCTACAGGAAAAGTCCTTTACCAGAATTTTGAGAACCTTTTTTACCTCCAGCATGAGGTAAAACATATTTTTGTAAACAAGCTCACTTTTGAAAAATACATAGGAACTGATGAAGTCTATAGAAGAATGGTAAATATTAAATTACCAGATGTAGAGACTTGGGAAAAGTTGAATGATTTAATGTATATAAGCCTATTCTGGTGGTTTCAAGAGGTCACCTTTGTGTAAATGAGTTGTTCTAACCATGTAAATATTTGTCTCTCTCATTTCCAAAGTTGTAAGCATTGTCGCACAAGTGTCATCACACTTGTCGTAAAGTTGTCGCACATAGGGAAATGCATTGGCATGTGTCCTAGATTATCTATGTTGTTTTGTCGTCAAGTATTCTAAGTGTGTGATCACATTCAAAGTCTTGTCACTATTCACATTAGCCTTATTGATTTTGCACTTAGTCATTTTCTGAAAATCTCCCCCACCAAGCAACCTAGCTTCACTCGGCCTCCCTAAACTGTGCACTATGCAGTCTCACTCCTCTACTGTGACCTTGCCTCTTGAAACTATGCAGTGTGTAGTTCCTGCCTCCCAAGACTACTGCACTACACAATTTCTATGCTCAAGCCCTAACCTTGACTCCCAAAATTGTGCAATTCCTTCTCCCAAATTGGCATTAACTGCACATTGCATAGTCTCTAGCCTCAAACTCATCCTTGACCTCCTAAACTACGCAACTGCGCAATAGCCCAACCTCTCTTGCCTCCTAGAGCTACAAAATGTGCTCACCAAGTGTTCATGCCGTCATCCTATCACACTGACCCTCATAATTGCACAATTTTTCCCCTCGGCCCATCTTGAATTGCACATTATGCAGTCTCAAGGCTCAAAGCTCCCCTTGACTGCTTTAATTGTGCATTCACTGAACCCTTTTCCCAGCCTTCCATCCGATTTTAGCTCAATCAATAGATCAATATTCACAATCTCAAACTAGGGTGTTTGGGGCTGATGTCGTCTCATCATGAGTGAATTGCATAAACATGTACCTTATTATGCCATGGCAAGATGATGAAGAAGGAGATGAAGGAGTGGAACATGATGAAATACCATCTTGTAGCTGAGGACGCAAGCTGATCAATCAAGAGAAAGCAAATGGATACCGGTTTGCAATCACCATTCAAGACTTGAGATCATTGAAGATCCCTTATAACCAAGCCATGCAGAGGTGAAAAGAAGAAGACCTGCAGCACACAGTAGCAGTAGTGGCTTGACATTGCCACATCATCAAGAAGTCTATGTCAGAAGTGCCATGTTATGCCATGTCATGAGCTGTCACATGCCACACCATTGTTCTTAATGATACTATGTTGTGAAAATGAATTGTAAAGTGGAAGTCCAAAGGACATGTATGGAATATGAAGGGTCATGTAAAGTTGAAAAGTCATAGGAAGTCAAATAGTCATGAGGGTAGATGAAGAGTCATAAGGAAGGTGACACATCACTTCCCAATTGTTATATATACACCCTCATTGTATGATCAATGGACTTTTCACCTTGGATCCTCCCATAAGGCAATAGAGTGATAGGCTCGTTCTTTTGAGGAGAAAGGAGTGGCTCCAACGCTCCACTATTGGAGCTAGTGGTGTTCATTGTGTACATGTGTCTTGGAACTTTTACTTAATATAAGAAACCCTATGGGGCAACACGTTCTTCATGCATGGATTATGGATATTTGTAAGACTATTCTGTGAATGTTTGTAATTCATGTTTGTTTTCGTATGTGCTAAAGATTTTGAACTATTGCGGTTATTTGGTACTTATCATATTGAGAATGTGTTGTAATTATTATTATCATTGTTGCATCCATGTGGACTATTCCACTGGATATTAGATAGATATTTCTTGTTACGTTGGTTGCAATCACCATCACATCTCTATGGACTATTCTACTTGATGTTGTATGAATCTCTCTTGTTCGTGTGTGTCTTTATTAGGGTGGTACTACTACCTCTCTCTTAGAGGCTCACTTTTCTTCCCCTCCGCAATGAAATAAATTTGACATGCATACGATTGAAAACTCACCAAGCACACCCCCCTTACTTTTCAAAAGTGCATTTTCACCCCTCTCACGCTCACAGTTAGAGCCAAGGCATATCTTTAAGATAATCAGCAACCGAGCCATATTCCAGATGGGGCTCACATATTGGGACCACATATAGGGGAGACCCCTTGAATGTTAGTGAGTCAAACACCATGAACTAGCTTGTATGCAAGAGACCTACATTGGAACAAGTAAATTGTTTGGTGGCATCTCTATGTAAGCTATACAATGGAAGGAAGATAAATTCAAATGAAAGGAGAAGCCAAATGTTGGGATGGGGTCCCCTGGGTTAGTTTTGGGGTTATGATAACCCAAGTTTTGATGTGATTTTTGTAAATAATGTAAAGTCTCCGTGATTTGTTGATGCGGAGTGCGTAGATGATTAGGAGTCAAAGGGGTTTTAGCCCCTTGTTTATGTAAAGTTTGAGTCGGTTTTGAGACCCACCCATGGTCCGTGGACCATGGGATTGTATGGAAAAGGCTATAAATAGGTGTGTCTTAGAGAGTCTAATAGAAGAGATGGATGTAATGGGTTAATAGAAGAGAAGAGATAGGGAGAGAAGTGGGTCGAATAGGAGAAGGAAGGCTCTACAACTGAGTGCGAAAAGGCCTAAATAGAGTCTAAAGCTGAGTGTGCGAGCCCCTGCAACTGAGTGCACAGGGTATTTTTGAGTCTGTAAATCCAAATTGAAGATCAATAAAGAGAGTTAGAAGAATTCATGTGTATATCTGTTTTATCTCTATTTACTTATGTTTATGATATATGTCATTGATGAATAATGTGTTTATGGAATATCGATCTAATGATGTGTGATTCTCTTGAATAAGTCTTAATAAATGTACGCAATGCATGTTAAGTAATTTCATGAAGACTGTGATGAATTCTGCTATGTTTACTAAATAATTTAAGTAGATCTACGTGAAGACTAATTTAGGGTTGTTCTCTGATACACGTAAGTGAATAAATCGATCGTTAAGGGTCCGCAAAGGCTGATCATAGACCTTCATGAAGGTCTTAAGGTTGTTTGAACAGAGTTGCAGTATCGAGCCCTAAGGGCTTATCGATCTGCACGAAGGTAGATCTAGGGTGCTAAAAGACATCACATTGATCTCTGGATGCAGAAACTTGGTTCCAGCATCCCCCAATATTGCTTCAGGTGAGAGGGTGAGATTGCAGCCTGCGCTACGCAGGTTGTTGCTGAAAGGGCCAGTAGTGTAGGGTTTTGTTGGTTGGCGCAACTAACTCTGAACCTAGGTCAGGACTCCCTGAGCCAACACCAAGCAGAATACCTTCTGTGAAAAAAGCAATTAAATGTTTTCTTGTTCCCATTGCAAGAAAGAGAGACGCAATCATGATCGTCATTGAAAGTTACATTGGGAGCCAAGGCCTAAGTGGTTACAAGATAGGAAGAACAAGTAGAAGGTGAAAAAAACATTTCAATAGGATCTGGGATTAGACTTTGGTGATAAGACACGAATTGTAACTATGGGTTTGAAAGGTATATCGTCTTCACATGTTGGTTCTAGTTCTTCTATTTCACCATCTATTTCTGCAAGAAAGAGAAAATAATTCTTTCATATAACAGTGGTAACCAATAATGTGTACATACTTTGTTTGACATTGGATCTCAAGCCAACTTGATAACTGAGGTGGTTATTTAGAATCTTAAGTTGGAAAGAACACCGCATTCTAAACATTATCTACTTGGATGGGTATGTGACAACACCAGGTTGTAGGTGACTAAGAAGTGTAAGCTTAGGTTTTCTATTACATCTAAATTTGTGGATGAAGTTGAACTAGATGTTGTTCCATTAGATATTTGTTGAATTGTACTTGGAAGTCCTTACTTTTCTGACGGGAAAGTTATCTACTACAGGAAGGAAAATAGGTATCACCTTTTTAAGGATAGAATCGAATATATCATTCGAGCTCATCATATGAAGGATGATTCCTTGATAGTAACTGTGGGGTAGTTTAAGAGGCTTATGATTGTGAGCAAGACCTTTTATCTCATTTCTACAAAGGTGGATAAATAACTTGTTCTGGAGCATGGGAATGAAGTGGTGGCATTAAGCTTAACCATCATGTGTTTCAAGAAACATCGACACAACAACATGAGATTTTATTGTGGGAACCTATCAAAAGGATGAAAAGAATTGTTAGTACATTGTAATTAGCATTCTTGTATTGTTGGTGTTGTTAATGTTTAGTGCATGGGTAGTGGTTGAAGTAATAAATGTAGAAGGATGTGGGAAATTTCAAATAGCTAACAATATTTTTTTAGTTATCATAGCTTTCATATAGTTGATTACGATGAGCAAGGTACTTAGAATAGGATGGACAAATACCAAACAAATGGGGAGGCACACCCAACACTTTGTATATTATTAATAACATTTTGGAGATCCAAAAGCGTTTA
Source organism: Pinus taeda (assembly GCA_000404065.3). Lineage (NCBI taxonomy): Eukaryota > Viridiplantae > Streptophyta > Pinopsida > Pinales > Pinaceae > Pinus > Pinus taeda. The sequence continues at coordinate 21,516 of APFE030755371.1, forward strand.
TGTGGGGAGGATAGATACAGGCGGATCCTAAAAGGGCCTAAAATATAAAAGTTCGCAAAAGTTGATGGAAATAATGTCATGTCAAAGAGATTGATGATATGATTCTAACACAACTTGAATCACGTCGAATGTAGTCTGTATGCACAAAGTTATGGTAGTTTGAATATTTTGGTCAACAAGTAAAAAGTCAAACTTACCAGGACACGTGGCAACATTTGGACGTGACATGTGGTAGTACGAATAGGGTGACGTGGCTTGACAGATGGCATAGTGTGGAGTTGACATGTGGAATTTAGTTGATAGCTCAAAATATCGACACATGGCATGATGCGACATTAGTTAGTAGAGTAAGTGGACCAATGGGACACTGCCACATGGCACCTTGGTCAACAAATAATATTTGGTTTAAAATTTTGTTGCACGATTGGAGGCCACAAGGATTGAACCCCTAATCTCGGAAGTGATAGTCCAACAACCCAAACATTAAGCTATGGGTATCTTAAGTTATTGTTATAATGGTATAGCCAAAAGGGTGACGAAGGTCGCAGGCTTGACCCCGTGACCTACCTAGAAAGCATTGGAATTGCCTGCTAACAAAAATCATGTGGGTTACATATAGTATATTATATGGTTATATATATAATAACCAACATGCCTATTTATAAGTTATAATAATATGTCACACACACACACACATATAATGGTTAACAACTATGCACCGATTGCTATAACGAAACACCATTTATAATACATGGTTTTAACAAAGGGGCCACAAATTCAACCCTAGGGCTATAGACCCCCAACAATATAAATATAAAATAATTACCAATATGCCATAGAGGTTGTGCAGTTGTAAAGAAAGGTTGAGCTTTTGAGTTCTGTTGTGAGCATAGTCAGTGTGTGTGCTAATAATATGCTTATTTTATGCCTTTTGGAGATCACAAAACATAGAGATTTTTGTGAGAAGTTCTTTGAGGCTTTGTACAACTGCAAAATAGCCAACCAACTATTTGGATTGAGGACTTTGATGTAACAAAACATTTTATTGCTTAGCATCTCAATTAATAAAGAGGCCACTCCCTTGGAGGTAGGACTCGAAGACGTAGTCCACATTGGACAAACTCTGTTATCAATTGGTTATCTTGTTTCTTTTCACTTTTTGATCTTCTACATTTTGTTTTAATTTGCAACTTCATTTAAGTATTTCATGATTGATTTAATTGTTAAGTTGGTTTAGTTTAGTCATACACACTAGAACATTTTTACGAACCAAGTCACTTTAAAAGATACAGATCATTGGTTCATGAGAGAGAGAGAATGGTGCTCTTTATAATTATTAGTATATAAGCTTCTAGTAGCCATATTTTTTACTTTCAACTTTCCTTGCTAGACTGAAAGCATGGTGTAGGGATTTATTTTCAAAGAAACACATCTCTTGCTGAATGCTTTCCTTTAAAGTTCTCATAAAGTAGTCTAACAAATTATCTTGTGAAATTTCTTTACCCCAAGACTCGTTTGGATTTATTGAATGTGTATTTGGAAATTTTTGTTGAGGATTTACCAATTGACTAAAGAATCTATTGCTCTTAACATTCCCATAATGTGCAATCAATTCCTCCTTCAAAATGGATCAAGATACAATAGAATATTTTATCCTTTCACAAAGCCATTGATACCATACAAATTGATCTTGTTCTAAATACATGGCTACCATATTTATCTTTTGCAAGGCTCTCGCTTGGTGTACATCAAAATATTTTTCTATTTAGAATATATATGTTATAGGATTTTTCCCATCAACTTTGTCATATCAGTTTTCAGAACATAGTAGTTCCTTGGTGCTAACTTGAATACCTAATGATGTGGATCTTGTATTAAAAATGTGGCGATTATGGTTATGTGATTCAATATTTTTTCTCTGCAGTCATGATAAAATACTCCCTATATGTGTTCGAGTCTCGACACCATGATTCTTCTTATGGTCATGATTTCGTTGGATATCCATATCCCTTTTAAGGAGATTTTACAATAACATTGTTTTTCTTTTCTTATCTTTAATCATGGATCTTTGTATTTCTTATTTATTTATAGTCATGGAGTATTGTATTTTTTCTTTTACATTTTACATTTGTTCCTTGTTTTCATTCATCATTTCCTCCATATGTGACAACTTACCTTGTAACTGGAATACCTGTTAATGGACATTTCCTAATTCTTCATGAGTCATGGATGAACTTTTTGGAGGTTTTAGTGGTGAAGTGTCTTTTGAAGCACTCTAAGGAATCATGTGAGTAAATAATAATGCACCTCTTTTTCCTCTTTATCACAAATTGTGAATCACGAGAAATAGATCTTCTAATCAAAATTTATGTCAATTGTAATTTGTGTACCTTTCAAAACCCTAATTTGTAGACTATATGGATGGATAACCTTTATCTTGATATATCCCATAAATTCGAGCCCTTCTAAAACTAAAATTTTGGTATACAACATTTTGATATGTCTTCTCTATAATTCCATATGTTCCAAGTGAAAGTTATGGTAACTTTCCTAAAACTTGCTAATTTTTGGCCTCTTCACAACAACAAACTTGTATAGCATGCCATATGTCCAATTCTTCAAATATATTTATGATATTTTTACTTGAGGTACTTTGGTGTGTCTCCTTAGATCTCTAAAATTTCCCTAGTATAAAGTGTCCCATAAAATGAATTACAACAAAAATTCCATTATCACTCATTTGAAACTGATTTCAAGACCATTCACAAACCCTAACTTCCACAAGGTATATCTATGGAATGATAGTGAATGAGGATATGCATTTTTGACCAAACTTACATTTAGATGTTTTCTCAATATGCTCAAGATTTCACAATGTGAGTATTCACAAGAACTTATCATAGCAAATATTTTTAGATCAATGATTTGAAACAAATTTTAGGACCATTCACAAACCCTAACTTCCATATAGTATATATCTGAAAGTACAATAGTCCATAATCCAAAAGATTTACCAAGTGCGCCTTGATATGCCCAAAATTTCACAATGTGAAACGTCCCCAAAAAAAGTTATAGTGAAAATATTGTAATGATTCATTTGAAGCAACAAAATCCTATCATCAACTAGCATCAACTGTTATGAACTTTGCACCTTAAAAATGATAAGAAATCAATACTTACAGTCCACTTAAAGGGGGGAACCTCCTTTTATAATAATACAATGTATAAGATTGTATTTGATAATCCTAACATTAGGTTTCCTTAATTGTCACACACACACGCGCACAATTATAATCGAATGGTATAATGAAAGGTTCTAGCTGACATAATAATATAGCAATGTAGATGTAATAACTCAATATATAAGACTTAATAAGGGGTTTTAGGGTTAACATGGGGCTTGTATAGGGCTTAACATAGGAACCTAGCTATTTTCACATCATCTTCAAAACCCACCAGTTCTCAATATTACCTAGAATTGAAGGACTGTAAATTGTCTCAGTTCTTCCACCTTACTCTAGCTCTTAACAAGGTTGGAATATGGAGGCTGAAACTACTAAGGTGTTGGCTTTTATTTCATGACTTCGGGTATTGCCTCTAATCCCAATGTGTCAATTTCTTCTATGGTAACCAATACTTCCAGTTAGTACCTCTTCAACCTTTCATTTTTGCAAGTTTCCCTTTGCAAGTTTCCCTTGGCATACGTTGAGGTCAAAATCACCTATTATTTTCAAAACTTTAACACCTAGCTCTCTAGTTACATTTAGACCAAGAAAAAGTGCCTCATACACAACAATGTTGTTAATAGCTTCAAATTCCAATAAATAAGAAAATTAAATCAACTCATTATCAGGTGAAGTTAGCATTATACCTGCCCTATTACTGATCCAGGTGGATATTGGTGCCACCCGCCTATTCCAATTGGACCCCCAACATTGTTTCTTTCATTTTATCAGTTTCCTTATTTGTAACACAATTTACTATTTTTTACAGCTTTTTGGGTCCTGAACTTCCGGAGTTGTTTTGAGGCTCTAAACGACATTTTTGGGAAAACCAAGACCCATGGGGCCCATGTTGGTCATTCAAAGGTTGTAGTCCTCGGATAGATATTTCTAAGAAGGTATTGTGCAAGTCAAATGGAGATCGTATGCCAAAGTTACGACCCAGGGAATTTGATGTACCAATTTACCCAAACGGGGCCCATAGTTTGGTGCTTCATCTCCTAAGGTTAGGTTTCTGGATGTTTAGGATTTTCCATTATTTCTTAATAATAAATAGGCCTTTGAGCCTCATTATGACACAGTTCAGAGGAATGTAGCCACCACATCTCTTCTCAGAGATAAGCTACCATCGCCCAAGCTATTCTTATTTCCATTTTGTTTGTAAGCATATTTCAGTATTTGATATTAATGAAATGAAGTGTTATTTTTATTGCAACTTTGTATTTATGGTTATATCTGTAATTTGTTGTGTTCCTATTTAAATCTAGATCAGTGGTATCAGAGCAGTATGCTCTTTCTATATTTTTCTTTGCATGTCCCCAATAAGGTCGAGATATAAGGAGTTAGGGCTTGTTGCACAAAAAATTATCACCTTGACATTCTGCAATCCATGTGAGTCCATTACCACTCATACTTTCCTCCTTTGCAAGTCTTGAGCCTCAGTTCTTCATATCAAACATTGAAAATGAGAGAAAGCCCTTAAAAGTCTCTAAAACTCTGGTTCCGCACTTTCTCTTAGCACTACCTGCGGTCCCGCACCTAACGGTCATGTCTCCTACACACCTGATCACTCTGTCTCTATGTTATGGATGCAAACCCCTATAAAAGTTAAAAAGGCACATGTATATTCTTAAAAACTCACTTTGAGTCATGTCTAGAAGGTTCTGGAAGGAATCTTGAGGTGGCAAGTTCGATCCCTTAAGGTTCATGCATCCCATACCTTAAGGAGCTAACCCCTTGATGTGAGGAGCTTATCCCCTTGAAGGAGGACTCTATCCCTTCATATGTGGACCTGTAACCTCCTTCCTCTGCACTATAAAATGAAGCATTGGGCTAGTTACTTGGGAGGTTAAAAGCTGAATATTTTTGAGGTGAAATGTTGTTGGAACTTAGTCTTCTTATTTGATCTTTTATGAGGAGAGATTACATACCTCTTTGATCTCATTTGGAAGAGTGTAAGGCTTGTCAAAGTAACGGAGATTCCTGTTTCGGACCCTGGGAAGAGCTTGTTCAACATCAAGGTTGAAAAGGTTGTAAGGTTCTTCTACTTCAAAGTTAATACAAATAAGTTTGTTTTTCTCAATAAGTTGTTGTTTTATGGTTTGTTTTATGGATTCCATGATCATCATAATGGACATGATTTATGAGATTAGCTATGTAGGTGCTATTTCATGTTTTCTTGTTTGTGATTGCAGATTCTCAAAAGGAAACTCTTTCGAACGGTTGAAGGATGGCTGCTACAAACTAGCATTGGACTTAAGGTAGGGTCTAAACACCTCTATAGCTTTTATTTATGAATCGCATATGTTTAGAGAAAGATAGATTTGCTTGTCTGCTTGTTGCTAGACTATCTTCCGATACTAGGGAGATCAGTCTTGTCCGCAAGATTGATTTATCCGGCCAACAAATTGGTAACTCTGCTAGGGAACTAAATTTGGTTTTTGATTTTCCTTTGTCTTTGACTTGAGAAACTTGTTCTCGTTTCTAGTTTTTACTTGATGTGTGTTGGATTGGGTAGTTTTTAGAATCTTGATTATTTTTTGTTTTTTTTTCGAAGTTTTCAGGGGACCGCACTTTCTATTTACAGACAGTGCGGGCATCTCCGCCCTTCTCCTTTATTACACAAAGCGGTACTGCATCTGGTTCTTCTGGAAGCCTGCGGACCGTGTGAAATTTTTTAAAAACTTAAAATGTTTACTTCCAGTTAAGTTTAGGTTTTATTTACGACTTTTACTGTCTACCCAGATCTGCAAGTTCCAATGGTATTTTTGTTTTAGATGATTTTCTAGAAGTTTTACATACCTGGAGTGGTTTTCACTCGGTCTATGTAGTGACTCAAAGATTAGAAGCCTGAGAAACCTTAGATTACCCTGGTGTCTTTTTGTCTTCTCGATGAGTCTGACTAGGTTGTGAAATATGTCCTTTGTGAGAAATAGATTTCGTTTTCTCTTTGCAAATCTTTGAATGAACTTAATTATAAGTTTTGAATTTCATTTTTATAAAAGAAAACATATCTAGATGTTTTTGATTGATTTGTTATTCTGAACGAATGAATCCTTAGTTTATTGAACAACTAAGTAAAACGTCCTCAAAAAGAATTGAAGATTTTGTTCAATTAGGTTTTTAGAAGTTTTTATATCTCAAAATTAGTTTTGTAGTTTTGAGTGTTTTTTTAGAAATTGTAGATCTCTTTTGAAAGAAATTGTTTTTTTGTAGTTTCGAAGTTTCAAAAGGAAAGGGATTTATTGTGAGCATAACTAGTAGTGTCGTTTTGAGTTTTTATAGAAAAATACAAAAATATTTTATTTTCATTTACGTGTTGAAACAAAGATTTGTTTCTCAAAGAATTGCATTCTCGAACTCTTTCTTTTAGCTATAAATTCATTGAAAGAAAAACGAATTGTTTATCAATTTAGGTGCATTGCATTTTTAGTGTTTTTGGAGTTGAGTCTTCACACCATCAAAGTTTCATTTCCATACCTATTGACTTAAGGAACAACCCATAAAAGTAACTCTTAATTAAAATTGATCTAGTAATCTTTTTATTTCTAGGACTCTTATCACCAATATAGCTTAGGCTAGTATCTTGGAGTAGGGAGTAATTAACTCTCCAAGATAGTTAAAACAAACAAGTAGCTAATCTTGTGGTAGGAAATAAATCCAATTGTAATTGATACATTCTAGGAAGCTCCTCTTAAAGGAGTCAATCACGAGATCATGTCCGAACCTTTGAGACAATCAAGTCTGTTTCATTGGGAAAGATAGAAGATTTGCGCGTATTATAAATGGTAAACCTCAGATTAACCTCGAGGAGCTTGGGGTCACTTATTGGTAAACCTTAGATTGATCATGTCGAGAAGCCTCCAAGGGGATTGAGCTTTGTTACTTTTCCCTTGCGGGTATATCGGATCATAGACTGTTCCCCCAGTTGTATTTGTTGTTGTTGGTAACCTTAATGTCCATAAACTTAAGATTATTTCCTAAGGTGACGGTGAAGGAGGGTCTCACTGTACCTGGAGCAGACGTCGACTAAACTCACTTGGACTCTCTGGGGGGTTCTCTTCACTCGAGATGGTTTTGTGAAGAAACTTGTGCCAGTCTATTTCATTAAGCAGGTTGTCAGGGTAACTGTTCCAACCGCCCTTTCTGTATTAAAATTCTACGACGTTAGATTTCATCACCAACTAATGTTTTTAGTACGGGAAGTTGTTGTTTGTGTGTGGTTTGAACTCTTAGATTTTTTAGGCGTGTGATTCAATTGTTTGTTTCTTTAGAGAATTTAGGTGGATTTATTGAAATTTTTCTTTGTTTGCATGTGAGTAATTTTTCTTGTATCACCTAGTGACAACAGAGTTGGGTCACCAAAAGCCGAATAGTCATCCTTAATTGTTCATCCTAACTATCAAGTACAAACAACGGAGTATATTTCTGAGCCAATTTCACTTTCTGAAGTTACTGGTAGTATTTCTCCTACCAGTGTATTAGCTGAAGAACTTGAAATTTCTGACCCTGAAACTAAACCTACTCCTACTCCATCTTTAGGATTTGCTTCTCTAACTTCTAGTGGTCCTGGTTCACCCAGGGTAGGAAATATCATTACCCAAAATCTTCCTTCTGACCTCATTTCTATTGAAGAACTTGTTAGTCCAGACAAAAACATAATTCTTCCCAAAAATCAACCAACTTTAGAACTTAGGGAGCGTGAATCAATTTTATACAGTCCTTTTTGGAGTGACGTTTGGTATGTATCGTTGACAAATTTTTTAGAAAACCTACGCCTTATTTTTTCATCACCTCAAATTCCTTTTCATCCAACACCCAGAGGCTATTATCCTCCATTGAATATGGATAGATAGTCATCTATGTTTTCCCAAACACAGGAAACATTTTTATATGGGGTTCCTTCTGTTCCTTCGGGGTACCAGTCACTCACTAGTACTTTTTCAGGAGCATCTCCTCAACCAATCGAACATGAGCTATCAACTGGTAATAATGGAACTCAACCATTGAGCACAGAAGAAATTCTTATGATGTCTGGCAGTATTCCAAATCCACAACCTCAAGGTAGTTAGTTACCACCTGGGGGGCAACCCCAAGGTAGTCAGTTACCGCCTGGAGGGCAACCTCAAGGTAGTCAGTTACCACCTGGGGGGCAACCTCAAGGTAGTCAATTACTACCTGGGGGGCAACCTCAAGGTAGTCAGTTACCGCCTAGGGGGCAACCTCAAGGACATTACATACCTTCGAGACAGTACATACCTCAAGGTCAACCCCAGACTCAGTATATGCCTCAAGGTCAACCCCAGATTCAATATATACCTCAAGGTCAACCCTAGTTTCAGTACATGCCTTGGGGTTATCAACCTCAAGTTCAGTACCCAACTCAAGGTTTCCAACCACCTTCTGGTCAACCATTTGTACAAGGAGCTGGAAATGTGCCGCTTAATTATTAGCCCTATGCTCAACCTGATTATGGTCCTCCATATGCACAACCTTTTATGGGTCCATAGCCTGGAATGAATATGATGTGGGATCCATCTCAAACTCAATAGACCATGCAACCTAATGTGGAGTTATCAAGTCAACCTGGACAACCTTTGGTTGCTGGTCCAACCCAGCAACCTGGACAACCTTTGGTTGCTGGTCCAACCCAGCAACCTGTCCAGCCTACTGTTCAAACTTCTGCACCTGGTTCAGTTCAGCAGTCTGGGCCTAGTTCACCTCAAACTCCGCCTCAAACTACTGCTACAACTACTGCAGCCTCTATTCAATCCACACCTATTTCTGGAGTATTGGTAGCTTTCGTTTCTACTATTCCTATATCAGTGCAAACTCCTAGAGCCTCTTTACCATAGTCAGGACCTACAGTTCAGACTTCGGTCTAGATGCCTGCAGGACAAGTTGGTCCAAGTACAGTTGTCACAAGTCAACCGCAATTCACTTATCAACCGTACTAGGGATAGTGTCAATTCGGTCCTACTGTACAAAACCCAGTCTATCAGTATCAACCGTACCCTAGCTATACTTATCAACAGCCTTAGCAACCCCAGTTTGGTCCAGTTAATCCTGGTTTCCCAGGAAGTTATAATATTCCTAATGCAAATCCAATTCTAGGTTATCCTGGATATCCTCCTCCTAGGGCTGGTCTTGTTACCCAAGGCTTTCACAACCCTAACCGTCAGTTACCATTTATTGCAACTTTGGATTGACCTGATTTGTCGCACCTTACGAACAATCTGATTTACTATCTTCCGTATTGGTCGCCAATGCCTAATAAGTTGCCCAGTGATATCCCGAAGTTCGATGGTAAGTCAGAAGAAGATCCATCAAATCATGTGATGACTTATCACCTCTGGTGTGCATCTAATTCCATTATTGATGATTCAATTCGCTTACGTCTTTTTCAACGAACTCTAATTGGTCTTGCCACCAGATGGTACATTGAGTTACCACGAGGCTCTTTTTATAATTTTAGTTAGTTAGCCACTTCTTTTTTAACTCATTTTCAGTTGCTTGTTAGATACGACAAGAGTACGGAATTGTTAACTTCATTAAAACAATCGACGTCCACATATATTTCTGATCATATTCACGAATGGAGGCGTAGATGGTGTTTGGTGAAAGTTTTCATTTCGGATCAAATTTTAGCGGAATGGTTTGTAAAATCATTATTACCTAAAATCATTGAAGATGTAGCTAAGGCAGGAGTTGTTACTAAAGAGCAAGTAATTGCTCAGGCTCAGTACCTTGACCTCGTCTATACGCAGTCAGGTACTTTACATGAAAAAATCCCCGATCTTCTGAAACATGGACAAATAATTGCAGCTCCTTGAGGATCTCATGCCGTTGATGGTATGATTCGTTTAATTAGTACTAAAAGCAAGAAGAAATCTTCAAAGAATTCTTCTCCTATTATAACTTTACCAGATTCCCTAATAGGAGACTCTTCCGCTGAAATTCCTACCCATATCCATGTCGTAGAATCATCTACGACCAAAACAAAATCCAGTGGTAAAATGAAGGGGAAGAAGAAAAACAAATAGAACACAAAAGAAAAAATAGATAAAAATGAATCTACTGACGAGAAATGTAAACCTCGCTATCCTTGTCTCATTTGTGATGAGGATCATTTTACTAAAGACTGCCCACATCGAGCTGAGGTTTCGAAAATCGTCAAAGGTTCTCAAACGCCTATTGTATTGAAGGATCCTTTTCCTAATCAAGATAGTAGGATGATTGGTTCTTCCTCAAATTCCTTAGAAGAACCCATTATGATGATGTCTCATGTCAGGATTGCAACGCGATCGCAAGATTATGGTAGTAAAAATCTTGTTGGTGGTAAAGAAGCAGAATCTTCTAATTCAAACCCATCAACTACAACTCCTCGTGGTTCTGATCCACTATAGATCAAGAAACCTAACCCTGACTTAGTAATCAAACCGCCTGCTAAAGGTATACTTCGGAAATCAACTTTTAATTCACATGCGAGAGCTGTTCATAATTATAACATTGTTGAAGACTTAGTTATTTCCCCTTTAGCAATGTCTACTTTGGAAGTGCTGCAATCATGCCCAGCACAGCGTAAATTACTATTGTCTGCTATAGGAGCTGTTGATATTCAGGATTTGAACCTAATAATATTCAATTTAGAGAATAGTACACCTTGCCTACCTTATCAAATGGCTTTCCAGATTCCAGTGTTAGTCAAAAGCAGACCTTGCTTTCAGACTGTGATTGATGAGGGAGCTTCTACGTGTATTATGTTGATCTAGCATTGGAGATTGCTTGGTTCTCCCACACTCAATCAGTCTCCAATGATTCTAAAGGCTTTTGATGGCCGAGGGTTCCATCATTTTGGCATTTTGCAGGATCTACCTATAAGGGTCGAAGGTAAAATTGTAAATCTAGATGTCGAAGAGGTTGATGCCCCTCTAGATTACAACCTTATCTTGGGTCACAGTTGGTCTTACGCTATGACTGTTGTTGTTTCATCTGTCTTTCGGCTTATCAAGTTTCGCCATAACAGAAAGATCGTTACGATAGACCAGCTAACTTATTTTTCATCCGACCCAGCCTCTTCAAATAGTATTCATCATGTCGGTAAAACAACTATCCCTTACAAGGATGTTGGGGTAGGTTTGATTAAAGATTCTAGTTTACTAGGAAATTTTTCCTTCCCTCCTCGTAACGTATCGCCTTCTATTGCAACTATTCATATGATTTCATTAAACACTATTGCTTTTGATGATCCTTGGAACGTACCTTCCGATTCTGAGATGGATTCATTTGGTAACACAATGCCTTTGAGTCCCTTTGAAATTGCATATTAGGATGTACAGTCATTTTCTGACTCTTGTTCAACCGAAACTGATCTAATGAATGTGGTCCATGGGGAATCACTTTCAATATCAACCTCAACTTCAACAACATTTTCTGATCCTGTTCATACTGATGAGCAGATTCGTGAACTTTTGTCTGTTGATGATTTACCATGGGAAGATCTTCATCATCGATCTTCATTTTTACCTAAGCTTGATCATTTTGAAAATGATTTTTCATCTATTTTTACTACTGACTATGTCAAAGAACCACAGAATCCATTGCAACATCCTGATTCTGAGTTAAATTTGGGAAATATCTCTCGAACGGTTCCTATTGACATTTCAGTTAAACCCGAAATTATTGAAAACATTAATATAGGTGCTTCCTGTATGGACGATGAAATCCAAACTTATGAAGCCCTATTTCAAGAATTCCATGACGTGTTTGCCTGGTCATATTAAGAAATGCCAGGAATCGATCCATCAATTGATGTCCATGAAATTAAAACTTACCCGGATGCTAAACCTGTCTGGCAACGTTTGCGTCAGATACATCCGAGAAAAGCCACTGCTATTAAAGTTGAAGTTGAGATATTACTTCGTGCAGGTTTCATTTATCCAATTCCCTTAATAGATTGGGTATCGAATATTGCTCCTGTTAACAAAAAGCAAGGAACGATAAGAATATGCATCAACTATAGGGATATTAATCGAGCTTGTCCTAAGGACAATTATCCAACCCCCTATATCGATCAAATTATTGATAATTGTGTCGGCGGTGAAATGTTCTCCTTTATGGATGGTTTTTTCGGTTACAATCAAATCAACATACTCCCTGTTGATCAAGCTAAAACAGCTTTCATTTTTCCATGGGGGATATTTTCTTATTGAAAATTACCTTTTGGATTGAAGAACGCTGGAGCAACTTTTCAAAGGGCTATGTCTTATGCATTTCATGACATCAAGCACATTGTGCAACCTTATCTCGATGATTTACCTGCCCATTCATTACGTAGAGCCGATCATCTCACTCATTTATGAGCTATCTTTTGAGATGTAGGCATTATCGAATTAGGTTGATTCCACACAAATGTGTATTCTATGTAGAAATGGGTCGCTTACTAGGATTTGTCATTTCAAAAGCTGGCATTCGTGTCAATCCCTTGAAGGTTGAAGCTATCGTCAAATTACCTCCTCCTTTGACTCTTCGCCAACTCCAAAGTTTGCAAGGGAAAGCAAACTTTTTACGTCGTTTCATTCCTAACTACGCCGAGATAACGAAAGGTTTTACCAGGTTGTAGAAACAGAATACTCTATTCTTTTGGGATGAGATAGCTGACAAATCTTTTTATGCACTTAAACACGTGTTAACCCATGTGTCGTTATTGCATCCTCCCAATTACAACTAGGATTACTTTTTGTACCTTGCTGCTTCTCATTCCACCATTGGGATGGTTTTAGTTCAAGAAGATGGATTCAACAATGAACATGTAATTTACTATCTTAGTCGAACTCTGCATGCGACCGAGATTAAATATTCGCATGTGGAGAAATTGGCCTTGGCAGCTGTTCAAGTTGTCCAAAGATTTCGTCACTGCGTCTTATTACGCAAAACCATGGTAATTTCTTAGTGTAACCCTATGATGTATATTTTGACCAAACAATTGCTAGGGGGCAAGTATTCCAAATGGATAGTTATCTTGTAGGAATTTGACTTTGAATTTGAAAAATCCAAGGTAAAGAATTTTTTGGTTTTTGCGGAACTGATGTGTGACTTCCCATGTACTGATACTGAAATTGTGGTGGAAGAGCCCATTGCAGACGAATCCTTGTTTCTTATCAGTACTCTTGATCCATGGTATGGATATATTATTGTTTAGCTCCAAACCCAAATTTTTCGGCCTGAAGTCTCACTATCTCAGCGATAGAAAATACATTTCCAATCCCAATAATAAAATATTATTAGTGATACACTCTATCGTCGAGGGGCGGATTTTATTTTCCGACGTTGTCTAACTCATGAAGAAGCTGAAAATGTTCTCAATGACTGTCACTCTGGAGCATGTGGCGGTCATATGTCTGGGTATGCCACAGCCCAAAAGATATTGCGCGTTGGTTATTTCTAGCCATCCTTATTCAAAGATTGTATCTATGCAGTCCGAAAATGCCACAATTATCAAATTTTTTATCATAAGGTGCATGCTCCACCGACTCCTCTCCCCTATAATTGCCATCGGCCCTTTCGCAAAGTGGGGTATTGACTTTATTACATGTAACCCTCACTCGGCCGGGGAGCATGTGTATATCATCCTAACAGTAGATTACTTTACTAAGTGGGCCGAGGCGATGACTACATTTTCGGCAGACCGCAAAACTGTTGCAACTTTCATTTTCAATAATATAATTGCTAGATTCGGTGTTCCTCAAGCTATTATTACTGATCATGGAAGTCATTTTCGAAACATCATCACGACTAAACTGACAGATCAACTTGGCCTGCATCACGATAGTTCTACTCCATATTACCCACAGGCTAATGGTCTAGTTGAAGCTATCAATAAAGTTCTAGTCACTATGATCCAACGAATCATTGGTATTCATAGGTCGAATTGGCATAACATGTTATTTTCAGCACTTTGGGCGTATCGAACCTCAGTAAAAACATCAACTGGTTTCACTCCTTTTCAACTAGTCTACAGTTTGGAAGCAGTGTTACCCATTGAATGCGAAATTCCATCATTACAATTAGCCATAGAATTACTCCTAGCCACTTCTGAAGAGGAGAAACATTTTTTGTACGTAGCTCAGCTAGATGAGAATCGACGCAATGCTGCATTAGCAATCGAGGCTCATGCGAAACAAATAAAAGCCTAGTACGACCGAAATGTTACACCTCGTAATTTTTCGGAAGGAAACCTAATTTTACTATACAATCAAGCAAATGATAAGCTAGGGACTGGAAAATTTGTACCTATGTGGTATGGTCCTTATATTTTTAAACTAAAGCTGGCAAAAGGGGCCTATGAATTGGTAGATTTTGACAGTCTCTTTGGGTAAACCCAGAAATGGGCTTAATCTGAAGAGATATTATGCTTAAATTTTGGTGTGGAGATTTTTGTTAGATTAGTTTCTTTATAGCTAGTGTGTTTTAGATTAGGAAAGTGTGCCTAGTATAGAGAGTGCTTTTATCATTATTCCTGCTTATCTTGATTTTACTCTTGATATTGTAGATGTCGACGTCTCTTCAAACATACATTGGTTTTGCTGATGGTGCTTGCCGTAGTACACAGAACATTTCTTCCGCAGCTTGGGTTATCTATTCACCCTCTGATGAGTTAGTATCTATGCATGCGGTAAGTCTTGGTCAAACAACGAATAACATTGCAAAGTATAGTGCAGCGATTGAGTTATTATCTGAATCCATCTCATTTGGGATTTGGAGTTTGATTGTTAGGTTAGATTCTTAACTCGTTGTATTACAGCTTAACAGGGTTTATACCATTAAAAATCTAATGTTATTAAGATTATTTTTTAGAGTTCGTCTCTTGGAATGTGAATTTGATTACATTGAATATCAGCATATTCCAAGACATTTAAATACATTAGTAGATGCAGTTGCTTCTCGTATGATAAATAGACATTTTCAATAATCAAAACAGTAAAATTAAAACAAATTCAATAACATGTTACACAAGATAGCCAGTAATAGTGATATATCATAACATAGAAGTGTGTCAAATATACATCGTCTTCGATCATAGGTTGAAAAACACCTTACGATCGGCAAAATGATAGTACAAAAAGACAAAATTGTCATGTGAGTCTACAAAAGCGATCATCCTATCCCTGGTGATGATCACAATAAGAAACTACTGCTCGGGCCACCCTACAAAGGAACCTCCTAAAAGGTCCTGGGACCCCAATCACATATCGTTGTAACCTAAGTGGGATATCATCTATGCCAGTCTCTGGAATATCTGTTGTCAAACGCTCTAGATGATTCTCCAAATCGGTCAAGATCTTTGTAGATTGGTCCTGTGGGGCTGATACTGCTGCAGCTGGGTGTCTCTTCTCATAAGGCTGGAGAGCAGCTGGTCGTCGTGGACCCACATCTGCATTTAAAACTTTTTATTGTCAATTTTGGACGATTTAAAAAACAAAAAAATAGTTAGTTAAAACTTTGAAGGTGTTGAAAATTATTTTACCTGAATCATCCCACTGCTCTCCTGGTGGAAGAATCATGTTTGGGTCACCGCAATAATCCATCCCAGCATATGGAAAATCCTGAATCACAAAAAGTTGGTTCCTTAACCAACAAAAATACTCAGGTGGAAATCGAACAACCTCTGAACCCTCCTCAGGATGACAGGCTATCACTTCAACCCAACGCATTATCTTAGGCTCTCGAGGAAGACCAGCCTCAACAGAAAGCTGCTATGGGACCAGCATAGGAACCCTCTCTAGACCAAAACTCACAATGAGGAAACCATATCCAAAAAATTTTAGTTGTCCGTTATTTTCTCTAGTTAGTTGGCCTTTTACATTCGCCAACACAGCCTCGCACTAGTTGAACATGGTACCTCGATAACAGTCTACTGCCATTTGCATCTGGGATCCGATAGCTACATGCAATTCTACACTCCTGCATAGTCTGGTGACATTGAATGCAATAACCTTAAGTTTAGGATGGTCGATAGTTTTAATATCGATTCGTTTGTCCTTTGTTTAATCATTGCAAAAATCCAATCGGAGACTAGCGACGAACTGGCCACCTGGCCTAGTTATGAAAAGAGATAATCATTCGCCTCCCTTGGGCAAACCAGTCAAGAAATATATGTCCTCTAGCTCAATTTCAAGCCGGTGGCCACCAATCATGAAACATTGGTCCTGTATGTTCCACCTATCTACTAGCCATTGCAAGAAGTCTACTTGGGCCCTCATTCCTCGTATGAGCCAAAATTTAAACAGTCTGCATGCTTTCAATGCTTGTATTATGGGTGGATGATTTATTGCTACAAGATCCACATCCTCATACTCGCATTCCCGCCAAAAAAGCATTTTGTATGTCCTATAATGCAAAAACGACATATTAGAATAGTTTAGTTCGAAAATTTTTAGGCGGAAATGGAAAAATTTGAATTTTTAAAATCCATTTCACGAGGTCCACACCCGTTGGTTATAGATAGTGCATAGGTTCGCACTCGTCGTAAGCAATAGGTGCAGACCCACGACTTTTTCTTTGTAGAAAAAAGTCGGGGTCCGCAGGGGCCGCATGTTGCACCTGCGGACCCCCGCGAGCGGTTTTCTAAACCAAATTCTCCTTGAAAAATCAATTTTAAAGCCTAAAAATGAAATGTAAATGGTTGAAATGTGAGATAAGGATCATGTGGATTACCTAGAGCTGACGGTTTTCGATTCTAACGGATGGATTTTCCGCAATATTCACAGGAAGTTTCTTACCCAAAAGCTCTCACTTCTCACTCTGAAATCAAATGGTAAAAATGAATCTACAAAAGCCCTTTTTATAAGCTTTTTTGAATAAATGAATTTTTTTTTCTTTTCACTTTAAAAATGTAACTTTTTGATACATTTTTATTTATCTTAAACAGGTATGAGTAATGTTTTGAGTTTTTGTGCAGAAT